>VRVR01000002.1:0-160634 GCA_009859145.1 Andalucia godoyi
TCACCACACTCGTGGCATATCACGTCGGAGTTTTCCTTTTTCACCGCGGCTCGGGGTTCGCCAGATGGCACCTTGCTGGTGAAATTTTCGCGACTCGGAGCAGTTGGTGTCGGGGTGGGAGTCAAAAGGTTGACTTCCGATGCCATATCAGACAAACATTCAGCTTCCTCGATTGCGAACTGCTTTGCTTCAGCCAGCGTTGACGGTTCTCGAAACCGGACCCGTTCGGCGAGTCGCACGGGTTTAAGTTTTTCTTCAAACAGCTTACGTAGCTGCTTGTCGGAGGGGAGAACACCCTCACAACGTTGCTCTTCCTTATCGAACAGTAAGATAAAACTCAGAAGCGCATCCATTGACACTCCACGGCCGTTCGGCATTGAAAGTTTGCGGAACCGGTCATACGCGCTCAGCGCCGTTGAGGGTACGAAAAACTTGGATACGAGACAAATGAGGGTTTCTTCGTCGATCTCAGAAGATTTTTCATCAGATTTAGGCAATCTAATGGAGATGATTCTCAAAACTGAATTGCTGATCAACTGCTTCAGATTTCGGATTCCGCCACGACTCTTATAACCGTCATAAGCATCAAGAAAAGCGGACCACGAAGCTGCTGTCAGGGTCTCCAGGTACGGAGGGGTGTTCGCGAACATATACTGTTGTTCCTGCATTTGCAAGAGAAGTCGAGTATTAATACTGTGACACGTTTAAACAAAGAACATCTGATTTTTTACGAAATAAATAAGAAATACCAAATCAACCGTTCGAAGCAATTTCAAACTGCCAACAAAACACACAAACATCCAGATGTCGACACATGTCGACATGACACGCTGTACCTCGCCATGCGCGCCGCCCGATGATCACGCATGGTACAATAAAGAACCCAATCTGGATGCAGTGCTCTGCTTACTCTGTATAACTCAACGGAATGCAACAGGTGACACCCTTCCTGTCTCTTCTCTGCGAGCGTGGTTAGTGTCGCGCCGGGCAAGAAGAAGGCTCGGAACACACGCATGGGAGGGCCCCCGTGCCACATTCCATCACTGGATGCAGCGGCGAGGACAGATTCGTTGTTGAAAAAATATACTGATAAAAAGCGACTGTAGTCGGGAATTAGGTAATTAATATTTTACGTATAACTCCTAAACGGCGTCGTCCCCAAGAGAATTTCTTTTGCCAGATTGCTCGCCGTCCCCGACTCTACCAGTCCCCAGCATTACCTCAGAAAAAGTGCTGTGGACCATTTTCCGTATTTGTGACGCTTGAGATCTTCGACTGCATTCAGACAGTGAAGCAAACGCAGGAGCTGTCAGCCATTTGCGAGGTACCGTTTGTGTCTAGCCGCGGTCGTCCGATGATCCGGAGTTCCTATGCTGGACGAGAGCACACTCACCGCTCACCCATCACCATGAGCACTGCTCCCAAACATGACCCATGGTGCATGTCGCTGCAACAGCGTCTCTGCGAGAAGAAAGGCTTCCCGCCAAAAAACCCACTGTAGTTGAAGAGGAAAGCATGAATTAGCAGAACGTCGGGAGGCATAACGGCTCTCAGACAAAACCCCCCGGTGCGTGTGGCACACCGTTGCATTCGCGTGAACGAGCTCTACATACCCCCGGTCTCAGTCTTGGAATTCGTCGGATTGCAAACTCCCTATTTTATTTTGCAAGTCGCTTTTTCCCCTTCATCAGCCAAGACCGTTGCCCCTTCGCTTCTTCTCCGTTTGCACACTGTTCTGTGACTCTTGGAATCAATCCGATTTATGGCAATATCTGGAATATGGGGAAGACAAGATGTTAGGAGAATCAAAAGAAGACGGAAAAAGAGAACTCAGGAATTGGGACAAGTCCGGGAATTCCCAAGAGTCCTCGGATGTAATGATTTTTGGTATGAGCTCGGAAGTGCTGCTTGCCTGGATGAAGGCAAAAGGCTTCTTGTGGATGACGTCGTCCCGTCCATCGTGCTTGCGGAATGTCTAGGCTCGTTTTACTCGAACCACAAAAAGCAGCGTACAGCTCTCGAATGCGTGCTGCGGCCACACTGTCCACACTTTCTTTGACCTTCCAATCCAAAAAAGGCGTCGGAACCGCTGCCACTTATTGCAATATGATGAAGCAATCTAAAGTGCACGCAAACAAAAACACTGCCACGCGCCATGCGCATGTGTTTCCTATCTTAAGCAACTCCGTCACACGATGCCCGATTCGTTTCGCCCCATTTTGATCATGAAATCCCTATATAAACACGCCGCCGCGTTGCATTATGCATGTTGTTGGGTTGCAACATTGATTATGGGTGATCAGCGATGATTATCCGTGATTAGTGTACAATGTCGGCGCGTCCTTCAATTGCTGGACAAACAAACGCAGAGACTCGCGACCGGCCCAGCACCGAGGCATCACGCGAGGCATCTAACAGACTGTTGATGATTTCTCCTCGAATCGCAAAAGTCCTATTGCAGGCTGTTCTTATCAAGAACGATGGCCATCGGCTGCAGCCACGATGAGCACGTCGCCGAAAGCAATACACATAGTGGTCAAGCTGGCTTGCGTGCAGGACACGTCGACTTTTCATGAAGTCCATTTTCGGCGACTTTTACTGCAAATGTCCGTTTGTGCGGTTTTTCTTGTCACCTCGCGAACTTCAATTTCAGCTTGCCCAAGTTTGCAAAAGTTTCCATTTTTTTAAAGTGTATTTTTCTTTCCTTTTTTCTTCTTCTTGTTCTTCTTCTCATTCTTTTTCTCGTTCTTATTCTTCTGCAATTTATTGTCTCGCAAACGGACCATAAGGAGACTTGAATAAGGGGTGGAGTGCACATGGGAACTGTGCAGGAGTATGTGGAACTGGAGGACGTTGACGATGAAGAAATGCCGCTGTCCCCCGCTGCCGACGATAGACTCTTTGCATGGAAAAAGTTGTGGAAATTCGTAGGTCCGGGCCTCATCATGTCCGTGGCGTTCATCGATCCTGGCAACTTGGAATCGGATCTTCAGGCTGGTGCCACTGCTGGATTCCAGCTCTTATGGGTGCTTCTTTGGTGCACCGTTCTAGGGTTGTTGCTTCAGTTACTAGCTATGCGACTGGGAGTTGTCACCGGGAAGACACTGGCGGAAACATGCCGAGATAGATATCCCATGATACCTCGAAGATGTCTATGGTTTCTCATTGAAATGGCAATCGTGGCTTCGGACATCCAAGAAGTTGTCGGTTCCTCCATTGCATTGAATTTGTTGTCCAACGGGAAGATTCCGCTGTGGGCTGGTATTCTGATCACGGCCGCCGACACGTTCACGTTCTTGCTGATAGATCGCTACGGAGCGAGGCCGTTGGAAGCCGTCTTTGGTGTGATGATTTCACTGATGGTCGCCACATTTGGGATCGAGTACATTATTGCGAAGCCCAATCAAGAGTTGGTGTTGAAAGGCCTGGCCATTCCGTACGTTAGCTCAAACAATGTTACGCAGGCAGTGGGCATACTGGGCGCAGTCATTATGCCGCACAACTTGTTCCTGCATTCCGGGCTTGTGTTGTCTCGAAAAATTAATCGCTCCGATCAGAAAAGGGTCAGGTCCGCCATATTCTACAACACAATCGAATCGACAATCTCCTTGTTCGTTTCGTTCGTCATTAATTTGTTCGTGGTCGCAGTGTTTGCAGAAGCATTCTACGGCAGCGATGATGCAGACGCGATTGGTCTGCAGAATGCGGGGTACAAACTGCGAGACGTGTATGGTGATGCTGCGTTGTACATTTGGGCAGTCGGTCTTCTTGCTTCCGGACAGTCATCTACAATGACTGGTACGTACTCCGGCCAGCTTGTAATGCAGGGATTTGTGAATTTAAAGGTGTCTGCGTGGAAAAGAGTGTTTATTACTCGCTCCATCGCGATAGTCCCAGCAATGATTGTTGCACTTGTATCCCAAAGCAACTACGATGTTGTGGATGAATACCTAAACGTTTTGCAAAGCATTCTCCTTCCTTTTGCGCTTATCCCAACACTGGTCTTCGCGAGTGATCCCAGTATCATGGGTCCGTTTGCGCTGGGGAAAAAGATGAAGTGTTTATTTTGGTTCTGTGCGATGCTCGTACTATCCACAAACATCTATTTGGTCCAAGATTTTGTCGCAACCACTCTGCCACAAACCGGGCTTGTGTATGCTGCAACATCAATCGTTGGAATCTTTTATTTTGCGTTCGTTGTGTACCTGGCCATTGGACCGGATCGATCCCACAGATTAATACGGGCACTTTCATGCCGGAAGGCGGCTCAACGAGACGGTTTTCAAGCAGTGAATTGAAATCAATTTCTCCCCCCTCCCCCTATGAGACGCACACAGTCCAGGAATCACTTTGAGAAATACAAAGATGACACCTAATGGACAAAAAGTTGGTCAGCATTTGAAGGGGGTTTCCTGTAATTGAGAAGAATGACGAGATTTCCGTCTGCGACAATGTCGGCATCGCCAACGGTGAACAGCTTTGTGTATCAACGCTGAACCACAAGCAATACGATTTTCTTACCGTGGTCAAGTGTAGAATGTCTTCATTCTTCACTTTTCTTATTCTTTCTATTCCATATTACTGTCTGTGTTTTATATAATCGAACCCTCAGGCAGCATCTTTCATCAGAGACAAAACATCACATGGCTCCAAAGACGGGTCTTCCGACAAACCCACACCGGCCATTCCCGAAGATACCGAGAACCAAGGAATCCGATGATCTCCTCTCCTCGGAGGCCGAGAGCAAGAAGAAGCAATGACCCTTTGGTGCAAAGCAATCTGCATTGAAGAGTTGATGCTCGTCCCCAAATAAAAACACTTGACTTGGATCTGTCTTCGGTTATAGCTTAGCCCGATGACCAATCATGATTCATGTTTTTGGCGACCGGTGCAACAAGAATGAGGAGGGGAAAAAAAACCCTGATTGTTTCCAAGGAGATGTTTTACTCGAACCTTTTGGGCCAACCAATATTTTTTATGTTTAACAATCTCGCGCGCTTGCGGCCAGCTGTGGAGCATGCGAACGAACCCCGGACAAAAACGAGTGATGGGTGGAACGATAATTTGTTTTGGCAAGGAGAACGTCTTCGATTCGTCGAAGAAGCCATTGCACAGGAAGGAGCGATCCGACCAAAATGATCGCAACCTCCCCGTTTGTTGACGGACCGGTGCAAAACTGCAGAGCAGCCCTTCTTCTGCAGCTGGATAGAAGGCAGGTTCACGGTGCGATCTCTTTGGACTTGATTTTGGAGCGTGTGTCAGCAAAAGACCACAATCTGATTGCATATCCGAATCGCGCACGCCGAAAATTTCTTTCCCTGGAGCGGTTCGTGGACTCGTGTCGGAGCAATATTCTTGAGAATGTTCTCGGACAATCCAGGGGGGGGCCTGCATTGCTCGCAATCCTTACGTCCTGTCCAGGTCCACAAGGCAAGAACCTTCAAGTCTTGCAGTTGGTTGGACAAATTTGGGAATGCTGTGTCGTTTTGGCAAAATGGATGACGTAGCAAAAACGATGGTGACCGGGAAACTCGGGGAAGCACGACAAGCGGAGAGGTTTGTTTGTCTGATTTGCAGCTCATTTTTTACACCATTGCGCTGTCGATTCGTTCTCCTTCTTTTCCAGCTCTTTCATCGTTGTCTCCTTGTTGGTCAACTTACACCAGTACATCATTTGCAACGGGCAGCACGATTGTTGTTCATTAATTTTTTTAAATTACTATTGTTCTTTTTTTCTTTTCTTTTCAAAACATTCTTTAATTTTTATCTTATATTTTACAATGGTGAAAACAGCGGAAGGCTCCGTCAATTCGGATTCTCAAGCGAGTGCGTTCTCGGCAACGTCCGAGCTCCTCCATACCGTAAGTCTTCCCATGGAGTCCTTGTGGAATGTCGTTGTGGAGTTCAAGGCCGTTATGAATTCCAGGTTTAACCTGACGACTCAGCGCATCTTACTCGTGATGGAGGTTGTCTCCTCGCTGTACTTGTCCTTGTTCATTCTTGTCGCCCCTGCCTGGAGAGAAGTTCTTACTAACACTCCCGCGCTCTTTTATGTTTCTTCTGTTCCCTTTGCCCTCATATGTGTTTATGGCACGTTCTCGATTTTCCGTCTGATGCTGACCGTATCCAACCGCGGGACAAACACGATGGTGATTCCTCGAATCCATGGAGCGGGAAAATTATGGAGCCTGCTCGCTGCGTTGTGGCCTGTGCTGTTTTGCCAGTTCATTAGTGTTCTTCAAGTACTGCTGGCCAGCTCTTCGCTGCCGATCATTTTGTGCTGCATCGTGTATGCTGTCGGAATCGTTCCTCTCATCACCATTTTAATTCCGATTTTCCACATTTTTTTGTTCCAGACTGTCGTTTTGACCCCAACTCCAAGCGCCGCACTCAGCGGCCTCCCTCATGTTGTTCGGTACGGATTCCAGCTGCTGGCTGTCTCCATCGGGGTAGCCTCGACAAGCACAACTCTCGCTTATTTGTACTACGTGCCGGTCATTTTGGCGTCGTCTTTGTGTTTCCTGTGGACCCTGTCCTCAACTCCCCTTTTCAGCGCACTTTCGAATTCCATATGGTGCATAATCTATGGAGTCCACTTCTCTGTTGCTCTCTATTTTGCGCTGGCAGAGCCTGCGGTTTGGGTTTTGGCGTTACTTATTCTCGGTACCTGCGCAGCATTCGGAGGGCTCATGCTTTTGCGCTCCCATCTTCTGATCTCATCACTGGCATCCAACGTCGGAACCGCTGCGCTCTCGCAGCGCAAATCTTCTCGAGTTCACTGTGAAACATACGCGTCTCATTCCGATCTGAGCCGAAGTGACGGCAAACATGATAGTTTCCGTTCCACAACGTCATCTGAGGCGAGAGATGATGTCGAGTCGCAGCAGTCTGACTGCAGCGGACCTGTCGGAGCTACGAACTTGCTTGGAGTGTCGGAATCGGTGGATGTGACGAACATGGATGATCCATGGATGTTTATTCGAGTCATGGTACCCATTTCTCAGCTCCTTGTGCTGGTGAAAAAGTTCTCTTCAGAAAGCGATATGGATCCTGTTGCCGAGGAAGTTGTTCGCCTGTTTGAAGCCGCGATCGAAAAATGGTCGGGATGCATGGAACTGCGAATTCTGTATGCACATGTGCTTCACGAGATTTCATTATTGTTGGATGAGAAGATCTGGATCCTTCGGATGAATCGTGTTCTGATTGCAGAAGCATCCTTGACTTCTCGTGTCGACATTCGATTCGAGATGTTCTTTTTGCAAAAACTTCGCCAGCGCTGCATTGGGGATCAGGATTCATTTTCGTCCGACGCTCGAAGCCTCCGAAAGCGTCTGAGGAAGGTTGATCGGCTCCGATCTCTCGCACTGGGCTTTCAGGCACAATTTTGGAAGACTCTGCTCGTTGACGCACAGAATCATCATTCGCTGACGTCTCTTATTGACCGAATGGATCATGTGAGCCGAGACGCCATGGCAAATTTCAAGTCAATTGAAGCCACTTACGGAATGTTGCCCGAGATTTTGCGATCAAAGGCCCGTTATTTCATTGATGTCTACGGAGACGTTTCGTACGGCCAAGAGATGCTCCTTCGTGCAGATCAAGTCGAAGAACGTGCTGCAAAGACCTCCTCAGGACATGGTCGACAGGTTCGTCCATCAGAAAGTCAGGAGGAGGATTTATCATCCGTTCCTGATCCACGAAAACAAATTTCGATCTTTTCCAGTCCTACCAGCGGAGACCGATCACAGTCCATTGCAACGAGTCCAGCTGGGCGCAAGGATGCAAACTTTGGGTCTGCGGCACATCTGAGCTCGGGCCTTCAGAGCAGCATTCCGATTCCAGGTCGATCTGCAAAGCAACCGTTACGCTCCTCGTTCGCGGAAAAGTCTATTCTTCCTGGCGGTGATTCCACGGGTGCTTCCGATACTGACGGAATGGATCAAGAAAGTGCAAGTTCGGGTTTGGCAAAGGTCGCAGCGAAGTCCCGAAAAACGTCTCTTTCAGAAGAATCTGAGAGCGAGCGAGATTTTGAAGCCGCAGAACTCTCTTCTGCGTCCTCTGGATCTGTTCAGGCTGCCATCACGAGATCGAAGCAAATTCGAGACGACTTCATGGCTCGGGAATCTCGCGGGATTCGCCGTATGCGCTTGATGATCTTCGTTTCCATCTTTGTTTGTTTCGTTGTGTTCGTGGCATTCTTCACAATGACTATCGTTCTTGTTCAACATCCACTCAGTCACCTCGATGTTCGGTCTGGCTTGCCAACAGAAGATGATCCTGATGCACTGAGTTACAGTTTTGAAGCAGTGAACAGGCTGTCCAACAGCTTGTTTCTTGCTGGTACCTTGAGCAAAAAGTGGGTAGATGGTTTGGTCGAAGATCACGAACGAGCCAACCTGCTGCGAGTGACGGAAAGTACACTGGAAGATTACAAACTGTGGTTCTCCAGAACGTTGAGACGAAAACCACAGAATGAGGATGCAATACATGCTCTCAACAACAGGTTCGGCGTGTCATCCTTTGCTGCGGACCCGAATCTGAATTACTGGAACTGGACCATGAAGACAGAGATCATCTCGGCCGTCGAGGTTCTGCAGGCTGTCCAGAATTCATTTTCAGAAGGTGTTGCTTGTTTGAAGGCGCATTCGGTATATTCAAAGGTTTTCAACTCGTCTTCCAGCACGTGGATTTCTCCGACAATCTCAGCGGAGTGCACCAAGAATTTTGTGTTTGTTTTCTACAACGCGAATGGTGGTGGAATGGAAGCGGTGAAGCACTTCGAAGAAAATACTGCCCTCGATCTTCGGTCACGCACTGCTGTGCTGGAGTATGCGACCATTGCAATCTGCCTCGGAACTGCGATTACTTTGCTGGTCATATTGTTTTGCATACTTTTCCCGTCCGTGCGTCTGCTGGAGAACGAGAGAGAAGCCATGCTCCGCCTGATTGCTTCTATCGATGTATCTGCTTTGAAGAAGATTTACGAGGAAAGCAAATCACGCGCTAAATCGTCAAAAACTTCGAGTAGGCAGTCTTCTGCAGCAGGTCGCTCGGGAAGCGAATCGCAAAAGAGTCAAACGTCCTCTTTTGTGCGCACAAAGTTCTCCTTTGCGATCATTGTTTTAATCGTGTATCTTGCTGCTTTTGCTGTGTTGCTCGGTCTCTACATTGGTGACGTCTTCAGCATCAACGAGGAAGTAGAGTACTTCTCGTCGACGCAAGAATCTGCATCACGTGCAGATTTTCTCGCCCTGTCTCTGTTCTCCTCGACCGCATCTCCACTAGGCGACTTCAGCCAGAGACAAGAGCGGCTGAGCGTGTTGTCAACAGAAATCGTACACGACTTTCAAAAGTTTATCGTGCCATCCGGCGAGCATTCTCAGGGGATTGTCTACCTGTCACCAGAGTTGCACGCGGCGTTTTTGGATCCGTCCTGCACCTTCTACTCCTTCAACGTTTCTCGATCCGACTGTCGATCATTGCAAGCGGTCATTTCCGACATGTCTTCGCTGTACAATTCATTCTCTTTTGGAACTGCAATGTCCAGCTCCGCACCACGAGAACTTGCGTTCAGTGAAACGTATTTATCGGCATTTACTGATCTGACCGAAGTGGTTCCCTACAAGCTGAATTTTGCGTACAACAACTTCGTTCAGTATTACAATGACAGGGTCGACATCTTCCGCCTTCTCTGCATCTTTCTGTTTTCTGCAGGATTTCTGCTCCTTCCGCTTGTCTTATGTGCGGGTTTGGTATTTCCGCTGATGCGCCTGTCCTCGGCACAGCGCCAGTTCCGTTCCGTTTTCTTGCTGATTCCGCTGGACTACATGGAACAAGAGCAGAAGATCTGGATGTTTGTCTCGGGCACCGAAGACGAAGAAGTGGTGCTGAACTTGCACCAATCCAAGAAAAGATCGAGCCTGTCAAAACGGCCAGGAAGAGCGGATGCGGAGCATGATGAGGAAGCACTTCGCCGGGTGCTGGATTCGTCCACCGATGCATTTTTCGAACTCGATTTGAAGGGGAATATCCGAAACTTCAACAGTTCTGCATGCGCCATATCTCGGAGAATGAATGACGAGCTCTTGGGCTCCAGCTTGGAGGACATTCTGGCAGATGGACAGCGGCTGAGGTCGATTGTCCACTCGAAACAGGTAGGATCACTGATGTTTGAGACGAACTGCATTGCCTCATCTGGAGAAGTCATATGTCCTGTTCGCCTCAATGTCCGCGTTGTTTCTTCTGCCCCAGAACAACAAATTCAAAAGGGTTCCAATGTCGCTACCTCCGAGTTGGACAAAGCAAACACTGGCAAACTCTTCATCCACGTGTTTATGAGGGACATTACAGAAGAACAGCGACAAAACATACTGCTGAACGAGGAAAAGTCCAAGAGCATGGCACTCCTTCGTAACATGATGCCTCTTCCTGTCGCGTCAAAACTGATGAGAGGAGACCGGCCAATTGCATATGAGCATGATGCCGTTTGCTGTCTCTTTTGCGACATCAAGAATTTCACACCGCTAGCAGCGTCCCTCGGCGCCGCGTCGACTGTCCACATGCTTGATTCCTTGGTGGGCCAGTGTGACGACGTTTGCGAGCGCCGCGGGATAACAAAAGTCAAAACAATCGGCGACTGCTTGTTTTTATGTGCAGGAATCATCATTGATGGGGAGCCCATTGACCCAGGCATGGCACAGACGAAGAAAGAAGACCTAAGGAAGAGGAATGTTGTGCTGGACATGGTTGAGACAGGACTGGAAATTATCAAAATTGCCGAGGCATTGCAAATCCAGGTGCGAATAGGATTGCACATTGGACCTGTGATTTCGGGCGTGATCGGAAAGGTGAAGTACCAGTTCGACTTGTGGGGAGATGTGGTGAACGTGGCCAGTCGCATGGAAAGCTCGTCCACTGAAATGCGCATCCACATGAGCCGCGATGCCTATGAAAAAGTGTACGAATACTACGAATGCGACGAACGAGAGGTACACGTGAAAGGAAAAGGCGTGATGAACACGTACCTCTTGGTTGCGCGGCGACCGGACCCAATGGGATCCGCAGATGCTCCTAAAGCGATTCTGGGCAAAGGGCCAGTTCTTTGATTTAAAAAAATTGTCATCACAGTCACCTTCCCCAGCGTATTCATCACCTCTAAAGTACACTGCGTGTGTTGCCTCACGGTTCTGACGCCCTTGCACTTCTGAAAATTACTACCCTCAAACGCATATCTCTCCAAGCATTTGGGCTCGCATGCTGCTGCGCCTCGGACACATTTTTTGAAACAAAATGACGTTTCAAATCAGCACGAACATCCATCAAATGAGTACTCTTGCGTGGGACATCCGTGCAGGAGGTCGACGGCTGTCAACTCTATGATACTTATCCGATGAAATCACGGCCACCCACAAGACATTTGGGCTGGAGTGTGATGCCTTCGAATAAATCAACAGTGGATCCGCTGTCCGAACCCGAAACACTCTAGAGAAAGCCAGATCAGGGGTTTTTTTTTGCATCTTGCTCCACGACATTGTATATTGATGTGTTGATGTAGAAAATGGGACTATGGACACGGTCGAAGGGATTGCTGTCGAGTGCTTCCGCGGCGAAGTTGCTGGCGTCTGTGCGAAACGTCGGAATCATCGCGCATGTGGATTCCGGAAAGACGACGGTGACTGAGCGCATGCTGTTTTATGCCGGGCTGATACGCTCTTGCGGAGAGGTGCACGACGGCGATACAGTCATGGACTTTCTACCAGATGAACAAGCCCGGGGAATCACGATTTCATCTGCAGCAATTTCGTTCGACTGGTCTGGTGCGTCTGTGAATTTAATCGATACACCCGGCCATGTGGATTTTGGCATCGAAGTAGAACGATCATTACGAGTGTTGGACGGCGCAGTTGTCATTTTGGACGGTGTTGCTGGTGTTCAACCGCAGTCGCTTTCCGTCTGGCAACAGGCGGTCCGTCACGGCGTCCCACGCATCGTATTCGTCAACAAAATGGATCGAGAAGGCGCATCGATCGAACGAAGTGTCCAGTCATTGAGAGACAGGCTAGGGTGCGATCCTCTTGTCATGCAATTGCTCTCTCCGTTGCAAGAAGGTTCATCGTCAGCAGACGCATCGTTTGACATCATTGACTTGGTTCGCATGGAGCGCGTGCAGTATCCGCAGTACTTGCGAACACCACTGTCCGTGCCAAGCAATGCGTCTCCAGCGAAGGAGAAGGACATATGGGACAATGCAGTCCATTTGCGCACACAGCTCATCGAGAGAGCTGCCAATCTTGACAGCGTGCTTGCAGACGTTTACTTGTCTGCGGAAGACCCAGTCACAAGCGTATCTCCAGAGTCGTTGCGATCTGCGGTAAGGCGAATCACAATTTCTGGCTCCGGAGTACCACTGTTTGCGGGTGCTGCCTATCGAAATATCGGCGTGCAGCCGTTGCTGGATGCCGTCAAAGACTATCTGCCGTCTCCTCTGGATCGGCCCCCCGTGAGTGCTCGTCTCGTTCCTTCTGGGAAGCTGATGAAAAAGGGTTCGCCGGACCCGCAAACGAACATCGGCATGCCTTGTTCTAAAGACGGCCCTGCTTTGGGACTAGTTTTTAAGATTGTTTACCACGAACAGCGGGGGTCAGTGGCTTTTGTCAGAATGTATTCTGGCCAGATTGCTGCGGGGCAGCAGGTTGCTGTCTTTTCACAGCAGTTTCTACCCAGCAACGCTTTGAAACGGACAGACGAAACGTCTGGCACAAGCGCACCGCCTCTTCCCGTAGTGGAGCACAAGGAGCGCGCCCACAAAGTTATGAAAATCGCTGCACAGGATCTTCTTCCTTGTGAGAGTATTCAGGCAGGGGAGTTTGGGGCTATCATCGGACTGAAGCATGCCCGAACCGGTGATACAGTGTATGCCGCCGTTCCAGGGCCGACGGGAAATTCCAAAATGTACTTACCGAGTCTCCTGAGGGTGCCACAGCCCGTCTTCTGGGCGGCGGTGGAATGCGAGTCATCTGCTGCCGAGTCGGTGCTGGATTCCGCTCTCGAGGCACTCTGCAGAGAAGACCCGTCTCTGTTGCTCCAAAACGATGCTGAAACTGGGCAGCGGCTGCTGTGCGGGATGGGTGAACTGCATCTGGATATTGCGCGTTCGCGGCTGGAGAGAGATTTTCATGTTCCGGGACTGCGCTTCGGAAAAGTGCACATATCCTACCGTGAAACGATTTCCGCCAGCCGGAGCCTCGAGCACAGCGTTGCCGAGCTGATGTCGAGACCTGTGCGATTCTTCATTGCGCTGCATCCCAAGGTGGCAGAAGGCGCGGAGCCTGCGGACAACGGACACCTGATATCTAAAGTCTCTGTGGACCTCATCTCAGCGCCTACAAACCTCCCGGAAAAGCTTCGAGAAGATGTTGGAGACATTTTTGAGTCCGCAATCGCTTCTAGTCTGCTTCGGGGACCCTTGCTTGGGTATCCCGTAGTGGGTGCAGACGTGGCGATTTCGAACGTCATGCTGGACGATAACTTAACGAATGCTTCCAGGGACACGTTGGAGCCTCTGATTCGTACTGCTGTGGCAGAGCGCATGATGAAACTCTTGAGATCGAAAGACGTCCACCCGCGTTTATTGGAGCCCGTCATGGAAGTGGTTGTCGTGACTGACAATCAGAATCTTGGGGCCGTGGTCTCGGATCTGACGGGATCTCGCAGAGCATGCATCAAAGACATTGGATTTGAAGGAGCAGAATGTGGCGGGAATGACAATTCGCAAAATCGTGTCGTTGTCGCGGACGTCCCTCTCCAGTGTCTTGTGGGCTACACGACAACTCTTCGATCCTTGACGTCGGGCCGAGCCTCTTTCACCATGGAATTTTCTCGGTATGCGATCTGTGATCGCAACTCGGAACAGAAGGTGCTGCTCGCAGAACGAGGATTCGTATAGATCAGTCGCCCCGGAGAGTCTCTCTCTCTCTCTCTCTGTCTCTGTCTCTCTCTCTGTCTCACATCTCGAAACCAAGCACATAAAATCATTTTTACTACAACGAATTTCACAAGACTGATCGGTAATGAGCGCTACTTCAACTCGCGCTGCCGCAAGAAACGAGCATATGCAGACTCGGGGGCTTGGATTTTCCGGTCCGTATCAAATTTGGACTCCACATGGGAATCTTTCCAGAAGTGGTCAGGCCGACCAGGATGGTCCCATGATCGAACAAGCGCATCGGCCTTCGCCTTCACCTCAGTCAGATTCCGTCGCATCTCGGCATCACGTACAATGTGTTTGTCCATATTTGACGAGATCCAGCTTTGAAAAAATGGCTTCGAAACAACCGCAAATCCCCACAGTCCGCCGATCGCAAGAACCGTGTAAATTCCCTTGTAAGACACTTCAACCGCAGCACCCGCAGCACCCGCAGCCCCCATTCTCTGTTCTTCTTGTTCCTGTTCCTGTTCCTGTTCCTGTTCCTGTTCCTGTTGTTGCTAGGATATCGACTCTCGCAACACGGTCCGACAAATGGTCAACAGTTAGGAAAAGAAACGGGTGCTTCAGCCTCCACGAAAGCAAAAAAAAAGGGGGGGAAAAACCTCCTCTTTGGAAGGGAGGAAATTGTCCACTACGGCCAACAAAAAAATGGACGATGGGGAGTGGGGGGGAGTGGATACAAGCATCAACAAGGTGCATCAAGCCAGCGCAAAGCATTCATTACGCAAATGAGGCAGGTCATTTTTGCTTTATTTTGCTTTTTTGCTCGTTTACCGACAAAAAAAAAAGTGCTTCTAGCCCTACCCTAGGGTTGCAGTGGCAAATTTGCAAGTACACCAGAAGTGCTGAAACAGTTTTTTCTTTGATTTTCTCTCTCTTCAATTCCACTCTTTCTTCCTGTTTCATTCTGTGTGCGAGCTCTCCTTTTAGACCATGTCGATCCTCCGCCCTGTTATCACTGTCTTCGGAACTGACGGCAAGAAGACCGGTTCTCTTACTGCCCCCGCAGTCTTCTCCGCCCCCATCCGCAATGATGTTGTCCACTTTGTGCACACCAACATGGCAAAGAACAAGCGCCAGCCTTACGCTGTGATGCCGATTTCTGGTGCCCAGACTTCTGCCGAGTCTTGGGGTACTGGTCGCGCTGTTGCTCGTATTCCTCGTGTCGGAGGTGGCGGAACTCACCGCTCGGGCGAGGGTGCCTTCGGTAACATGTGCCGTGGTGGTCGTATGTTCGGACCCAACAAGGTTTGGCGTCGCTGGCACCGCCGCATCAACGTCAACCAGAAGCGTGTTGCCGTTGCCTCTGCTCTGTCTGCATCTGCCGTTGTTCCTTTGGTGATGGCCCGTGGACACCGTGTGGAGAACGTCCCCGAGGTTCCGCTGGTTGTGTCTTCCGAGATTGAGAAGATCAACAAGACTGCCGCCGCAGTCAAGATCCTCAAGGCCCTCGGTGCATACGACGAGGTCGAGAAGGTTGTTGATACCCGCCGCACTCGTGCAGGCCAGGGTAAGATGCGCTCTCGCCGCTATGTCGTTCGAAAGGGGCCTTTGGTCGTTTACAAGGAGGATAACGGTGTCGTCCGAGCCTTCCGCAACATCCCCGGAGTTGAAGTTGCGTGCGTTGATCGCCTCAACCTCCTCCAGCTCGCCCCTGGTGGACATCTTGGACGCTTCGTCATCTGGACCGAGTCTGCCGCCAAGCACCTCGGATCCTTGTTCGGAACTTTCAAGTCTGCTTCTCTGCTGAAGAACGGGTTCAAGCTTCCTCAGCCTGCCATGATCAATGCCGATCTTGCCCGTATCATCAACTCTGATGAAATCCAGTCCAAGGTTCGCATTGCCAAGCCCAAGGCCGGATTCGCTCCCCTCAAGAAGAACCCGCTCCGCAACCGTGGTGCACTCTACAAGCTCAACCCGTATGCCCGCTTTGCCGATAAGGTGAAGAAGCAGGCAGAGCAGAAGAGCTCTTCCTTCAAGGCGTCTGCTCTTGAAGCCCGCCGTGCTGGAAAGCCCATCAAGGGATCGGGTGTCGCCAAGAAGCTCGCCAAGTTCCGTGCCACCCGTCGTGCGGGATCCAAGAACTTCCTTGCCCAGGTCTCTGCGACTCTTACAGCCCAGTAAAAGTATTTCCTCTATGCTTTTTGATCGTTCGTTCGTTCCATTTTTATAATTAATTATATATATATATATATATATATATATGTATTTGGTTCGTGTTTCACTTCGGGGGGTTTTGGACAGTTTTTGCATCTCTCCAAGCCGGCCTCCCCAACAAGTGCTTCTGCTCCAGTCGCTGGCAACAGCAACTGTCAAGAACAATGATAACCATAAACAGAAGACGTGACATCACCACGACGAAGATTCATTTATTATTCAGCTGCTCCTCCGTGCGACTGCGTCTGTTCGGAATGGGCTGCTGACTCCGAGGGCTGTGACTGGTCTGTTGTACTTGCTGCACCATTTGTGGCAGAATCCTCCTGCACATGTGTGGTCTCCATGAACTGGTGCGTGATCTGTTGAATTTCCTCTTCTGTCGCACCACCCATGTCATCACCAGTGCTCTTCTTGGTTCCTTTTGCTTGCTTCTGCTTGAGCTCCTTCGCTCGCTGCTCGAGATTCTTCTCTCTCCGCATTTCCCTGTCGAACATCTGCTGGATCGAGGTCTTCTCGTTTGCCTGCTGAATCGCAAGCCCATCCGAAACCTCCAGAAGCGAAGTGCTGCCATCCAACGAACCCACCGCAATGAGTCTTCCATCATCGTGTGCCTTCAAAGTATGCAGCCCTGCGTCTGAGACTTGCAACGACAACACAGGGTCGTTTTGCTTGTACAGGTAATCCCAAACATCAAGGGTTCCATCCATCTTTGTCGTAAAGAAAACACCGGGTCTCGTAGGACTCCATGCACCGCTCGTGAGATACGATGTATGGTACTTCGTCGTCATAATTGGAGTGGTAATATCATCAACCCAGATGCGTGCTGTCCAATCACCGACCGTCAGGAAGAATTTCGGAGCAAACATATTTCGCTTGACGGCGTAAATGGGGCCATGATGGCCTGTGTACACTTGAGCAATGCGATCCGCTGGAGTCTTCGCCTTACGGTTACCAGCAAGAACGAGTCCTTGCTCTGTTCCAACCATGAACTTTGCAGCGTTTGATGGGTCGTAGTCAAGCGAAACCGCTCCCAGGATGCCGCGGTACGATTCTTGCTTTGCTGGCTCCAGCTGCAGGACTTCGATAGGCTCCCCGATTTTTCGAGTGTCCCAGAACAAAACTTGACCATCCGTCGAACACGACATACACTCGGTGTTTGTCTTGGTGGCCAACCACTTCACATCGTAGACGGGATCACGATGCGACTTCTCAATCAACGACGAGTCGAAAGGCATGGAGCCCTTCCGAGAGTCCCAGAACGAGAGGATACCGTTGTAGCAGCCGCCGATGAGAATGTGCGGATCCTTGTGATTGTACTCGAGGCAAACAACTGGGGATGCTGGCGTGAGCTCCTGCTCCGGATAGTTGGCATTGTTAATGTCCCAAATGTAAGATGACAAGCTCATACCTTCTGGCATCTTTTGAAACTGCAGCACGCAGTACGCCACAGCAATTTTCTTTCCGTCCGTGGGAGACCATGAAATGTGCGAGGCCGTGCGCTTCAACGGACTCGGATCACGGAAGACAGTCACCGTCTTTGCCGATGGGGGCTCGCTGGAATGATCCATGTAGTCTCCGCTGAAGTAATCTTCATAGATGTCAATCGCGTTGTTTTGCTTTGTCACGTGATCCACACGGTCTGCAATTGCGCGCACGTTCTTGATAAAGTCTTCATCACGCATAATCTTTTTGGTGTAACGGTCCTTCTGATCCTGCTCCGACGAATCAATGTCTTTGGGCCATCCACCTTCAAGATGATTTGTTCCCTGCGAACGAAGCGAAATACGCTCCGTGTTTGCTTCACTCTCGGACTGCTCAGGGACACACTGGACACCCGTTACTTGAGGATCGCGCAAAAGATACGACTCTGCGGTCGCGGCATCCGGCGCAATGTCGCAAATGACCTCGGCATCCAAGTCCTGGAACTCTCCATGTCGACCAAAGTCACGGCGAGCCTTTTGGTAGACGTATACAATCTCCATGTTCTTCAGAAATCACAAGGCTGTCTCACTCCAACAACGAAAACTTGGGCAACAAGAAAGAAACAAGACACGGAAGGCCGGGGAGGAAGAAAAAAAACGACAGACGGAGAAAAAAGATTTTTTGGTTGTTTGCGACAAACTAGGTTCAAGAGAGAGAGAGAGAGAGAGAGAGAGGAGAGCGGAGGGAGAAACTCAAAGACGAAACGAAGAAAAGGAAGGAAAGTAGGAAACAAACACGAGAAGAACAGGAGGAACAAGACGCAAAGAAACAGCAAAAGGCAAAGAAACAGCAAAGGCAACAATGGAGGATCTGGGACAGCAAAGACGGGGGAAGGGGAAAAATGCAGTTGGGTGTTTTGTAAATGCTAGGCTTTTCAAGAGATTGATGCCGTGAGACTAGCGGCAGCCCGCCAAAATTCACTTTTTTCTTTTTTCCTATTTAATTGTGGGTGCTTTTTTTGTGCATAATGTGTATGCTTGCAGCGTGTCTGGTGTTGCTGGTCTTGTTGTCCGTGTTCTCAACTGTTCCTTTCTCTTTCTCTTTCTTTCATCGATCAGGGTTGTTGTGCGCTTGAGGAATTATGATTCATGATGTTTTGTATGCTCTCGCTGGGTATCCAGGAGACTACATTATGGACACAGGATCTGCGTTTAAGTACTGCGGAGACCCATCTCTGATCACTCCGTCCGAGAGAGTATGGCGTTTTCGAATTTCTTTTCGTCCTTTGTTTTTTTCTGGTGTCAGTGCTTTCTGTTGACTTTTAGGATTTGACTAACTTGAACTTGTTCTTCCCTGTGCGGTTTCTGTTTTTATTTTTTTGGTTTCCTTCATTTTTTCTTGGGGGGGTGCGAATGCAGATTTTGCTCGAGCAGTTGTGCAAGGTGGGTTTCTTGTGCAGGAGTCTGGACGAATTTGTTCGATCCTTGAAGTCGGCGTCGTTGTTTCTCCCGGCGCTGTCGCATGGCGTCCACCAGATTCTGTCCGGATATCGCTCTCTCCTTGCAGAATGTGAAGAAAGACTGGCCATTGACGCCGTTTTGCCGCTGGCGCAGCTGGAACACATGGTTGCGGACTACCGATCTGTGTTTCCTGCGGTGATGGATGTCGTCGATCAGGTTCGAGTATCGGGGGTGTCGGCTGGAAAACTGATGTCCATGCTGTATGATTTGTGCAAATCGGGAAATCCGGTGCTGCGGAGGAGCATGCAGACCCTGCAAAGTCATGTTCATCGAGTGTTTTTCCGGCAATTGGCCTCATGGATGGTGTATGGAATGCTGTACTCGGATGACTTCTTTATTCGAGACCGTCTTGTATCCTCCATGTCCGTGCATGCGAGTCCGAGCCGGAATCCGCTGAGGCCCCAAAGCGTTGTCAGTCCGGAAAACGCAGCACCGTCGGCTTCTACGATGGAGGACATGCACATTTTTTGGACGCAGCGCTACTCGCTGAATTTTGAGGCATTGCCAGTCTTTCTCTCTGTTCAAGTGGCGGAAATGATTCTGTTTGCCGGCAAGACCATGCAGATTCTTTCCCATCAGAGCAAGAACGACCAGCGTACCGTCCTCGACGACGACGACGACGGCGACGACAATGTACAACCGCTGCGCATGCGGGACGCTGATCGTCGAGCGTCGTATTCCACTGCAGAGTCTTCTGGATCTCCTGCACACGCTGCGCTCCTTCATCCTTCTGCCGGCGACGTTGTCCGTGGGGAGGAACAGTACATTCTTGCATTGCTCACAGAGATGCAGAACCAATCGATTCTATCTCCCGCGGCGTTGGAGCAGTCCATCAGTCTGATCCGAAGACGGATTGCTCAGTGCCTGTGGAATGTTGTTGTTGTTGACGCAAGGTTGCCGGAGCACATGGACGTCATTCGGAATTATTTCTTGCTGGGGCGTGGAGATTTCTTTCAATGTTTTGTTGAAGAGTGTCGCGGTTTGTTCGACGGGATCGGGATTGGGAATGTGAACGGCGAATTGGAGTCTGCGTTTTCGAGAGCCGCCACCAGGTCGGCAACTCTAGATGGCGACCCTATGTTTTCCAATCTGACCATTTCGCTGACGAACCCCAATTGGTCGCCGGCTGAGGCGGTAGCTCAGATCCAAGCACAGGTCATGCAGCCTCCCATTTCCCTGTACTTCAAACTCCAATGGCCCCTTCAGTTATTTTTCTCTCCTGAAAAAATGGCTACCTATAATCGCCTGTTTCGATTTCTGTTTGCGCTCAAACGCGTTCAAATTCAGCTGCAGGATGCGTGGGCAACGCTTATGGAACAGACAGATCTGCGGGCGAAACGAAATCACGAAAACGAAGTGCACTTGTTCAAGCTTCGGCACTCCATGTCCTTTCTGATTGACAACCTCCAGTTTTACATTCATGTCGATGTCCTGGAAGTCCAGATTGCAAATCTAATGGAAATCTTTCGTGCGCAAAGCAGGGATTTCGAAGCGCTGCAAAGAGCCCATGCATCATTCTTGACGGACATCTGCGAACAGTGCTTCTTTTCCACGCCTGTGGTTGAACGGGTGCTGGAGGATTTGTGCACCAAGGTTCTCCAGTTTTGCTCTTTAGTCCGTCGTCATTTCGGGGCTGCAGATGCTGAGCCGTTTGATCCCAAAGAGCTGCAAACTGTTAGCGAAGGATTTGATCGCCAAGCGCACTTGCTGTTCAAGATATTATCTGGCGTTCGTGGTCCTGTGTCTCCGCACCTTGCACAGCTGCTGCTGCGTTTCGACTTCAATCAATATTTCTCTGGAGTCTAAACCAGCGTGTAGTCTGGCATGGGACGTCTCGGGCTTTCGCTACCAAAACTTGTAAATAGGACAGAGCATGCGATGTCTGCACCGTTTCCTGCACGAACGTACGAAAACAACAACCTGCAAACAAAGACGAGAATCTGAATCTGTTCGCTTAACAAACCCAAGGTTTGAGGCTGTTTAGGTTGAAGAGCCGGTTCACGTTTTCTTTTCTTTTTTCCACGCGATGCCAATGTACATGACCCCCTGCCACGCTACGCAAGACGTGTGGCATTTCCGCCGCAACCTGACGACGGACATGCATTGCAAGCTTGCAAAAAGGCTGTGTGAGGGAGCATGACTGCATTCTACTTCCGAAATTCGACCCCCATCTCGTATGGTGCAGAGGGAGTCGGCAGAAGGGAAGAAACAACGCACTGGAGGGTGCTTGCATGTCCACAGTGTGCATGCCGGATTGGTCGCGATTGAAATGGTGCGCGCAACAGCAATTATCTTGAGAGCGCCCGCAAGGCGTGTTGGGACCTAACCCCCTTCCCGTCCATGGCGATACGGCTCAGGGTTGCAGCATTTGATTACGCATGACTGGTGATCGTCATGCATACTCAGTGTACAATGTAGGCGTGACGTGCTTCTGTAAATGCCACTGATCAATGCATTTCATTTTTTCTTTTCGTCGTCTTCTTTGTTTTTTTACTGTTGCGCAATACCTCTGGTTGTCTTTATGACACGACATGTTTGGTCAGCATACGCGCGATTTGCAGATTGCTTTCTTGCAGTACAGTGATGGCTGCAGTTTAAATGATTTTCTTCTTGGACAAGTACTTCTTCAGGTATATACTCTGGCCAATTCCCATTCCAACGAGCGTGATGAGGGTCAGGAATCCCAGCCACGAGACCCGTCCATACGTTGCTTCATTCGTGTTTCGCATGTGCTGCTCCCGATCAACTTGGTTGTGCAGTTCGCTGTATAGCTCTTTAACGACGTCTTCCATATGGCGAAGCTGCACTTCGACGGGCTTCAAGTGCTCTTTTGTCGCAATTTGGTCGTAGTCGACTGCATTGACGCCCGATCGCAGCTCAAATTCAATACGGCGAACCATGGTCGACGTGTAGGCGGTCCCAGGAGGAAGCTTGTTGTGGAAGCAAATCTTGTAGTCGCCGCCGTTGTCGTCAGCGACATGTCGAAACAGGGCGTGCTTCTCAACATTCTTTTCAACAAAAACGATATTCTGCTGCGGCCCGATCACTTCAATGTCAATCTGCTGATAAGGAGCTGGAAGCACGCTGATTTCTCCAATCATTGGACTCTTTCCAGTCAGTTCTTCCATGAAACAAAGCGACGTCCCGCCTTGAAGATCAAATTCAAATGCAGAGGACAGCACAGCGAGCAATCCGACGCAAACAAGCGCAACTTCCAGCCGCACCATTCCCAAAAACCTCTATAGTTGAAAATCCTATCCTTTCTTTTTCTTCTTTTCTTTCCTTCGTCCCTGGGTTGCAGAAGAAGAAGAAGAAGAAGAAGAAGAAGAAGGAAAGTCGAAAAACAAAAAGTCCAGCAAAGAAATCGACAGTTGTCGTCCATGGTGCCAGGATCAAGGGCTTTGCATCATCCGAGGGTTGCGACGTCTGTTTTATTTTATTATTGTTGTTTTTAGGAGGGAGAGGACCGATCAAGCATATACTGTACTCGACTGACGAGTGACGCCAAATCTGTAGTCTTGTACGCGCAATGCACACGAAGAGAACAGAAAGACTGGCACCCGTTCTGTGAGTCAAGATACGCAATGAGCCACCGACACGAGCAATGAGCAACAAGAATAATCCCGTTTCATCATCAGCGCAGGAAAGGCTGGGTGCTTTTCAGGAATCGCCTATTTATTGGATTTTGAGAAAGTCTGTGCGAGACGAGTTGCTACGCATGAAGCCGCTGCCAAAGCAGGACATACAGGATGTTATCATCCGTTTGCTGAACGAGCCAGAGAGAATGTGTCAGGTAGATTCATTTGTGGCTTTGCAAAGACAGCTGAAACAGGACGACATGCTGAGAACGCAGAGTTTGGGTGTGATTCCGGCGATTGACGAGTGCCAGTGGCGGTTTGGAGAGTTTTTGAAGGCTCAGATTGTGGAATCGGCTCGGCAGTTACAGGCTCCGCTGGGCCGTCTGAGGACCGAAGCGTCGGAAAGCAAGCGAATTATTCGTGAAGCCACGATCGGCGAGGATCCTGAGGAAGCCGCAGAGATTGTCAAGTTGGATTTCGAAGGACTCGACATCTACCTCGAGGATTCGTCAGACTCGGATCGCGAAGATGTTGTGGAGCATACGGCTCCGCCGGCTTCTTTTGTGTCAAGGAGCTCTGGAAGCACCGTACCCTCCGCTCGGACCTCATCATCGCCGAGTTCCATTTCATCCCTGCTTCCAGCCCCTCCTCCTCCTGCTTCACAAGCATTATCACAGTCATCTTCTTCAACGCAGTCGCAGTCGCAGTCCGTGCAGCCGGCATGGAGACCCATTTATACTTGGAAAGTTCTGTACGAAGTGCTGTGTCGGCTGTCATCTCCGAACCGCGACCCGCGATTCCTCAGCGTGTCGTCGATTCGTCTCGAGTTGCCAGTTCCGGATACCCTCTCTTTGCAACAGATGTTTCAAGACTTGTCGTTGGAAAAGCG
Organism: Andalucia godoyi; assembly: GCA_009859145.1. Lineage (NCBI taxonomy): Eukaryota > Jakobea > Jakobida > Andaluciidae > Andalucia > Andalucia godoyi. The sequence goes on from VRVR01000002.1 coordinate 23,554, forward strand.
GCACATCGGCGTGGATGACATGTTCCCCGAAAATCTCTGGTATGTAGAGGCTCGCACAAAGAGTGCAGAGAGGATTGTTCGCGATTGGAGCTTCCAGGCGGCCAGAGAATACCTGCGATGTGGAAGTCCGGCCTCTTGTCGACCAGCGCTGTGGAGACTTGTGACGTCTTCGCTTGATTCTTCATTTTCTTCGACGGTTCGAACAGAACGTTCGCTCACTGCCCTTTTCCAGAATAACTCGTCAAGAAGGTCAGTTTACAGCTCCGCTTCATTCTCCCGTGGAGCAAAGCAGTCTCCGTTTTCTCTTGGAAGTGCAAACGGTTCGAGCTTTTCCGGTCCTGCGTCTTCTTTGCTCGGGGAGGTCATTTCCGCAACGCAAACTGGTAGCGAACGTTCCGTGTCGTATTGCAGCGACGGCGAGGTTGCGTATTTTGAGAATCTGCAGGCGCAAGTGGAAAAGGTGGAACTGTTCACCGATGCTCTGTACCGCATGGACGTCCAGTCTGTCATGAACAGCGACATGTTCTTTGTGTTTGATGATGTCTGCCAGGAAATGATGCTTGCGTTTTCGAGAGATCCTTGGGTGGCGAAGAACTCTCAAGCTGCTTGGCCACCTCTGTCTCCCGTTTCCTCTTCGGAATCCAGCCCTTGTCAGACAGCTTATCCTCCATGCAACGTCATTCCGTTTTCCAGCATTGCATACTATGCATCCCCCTTGTTTTACCTGTTTGCCGACAATCGAGACATTTATTTTGTGTTTCGCCTAATGTATAGCCGGTACTTCTGCCATCTGCACGTCATTTCTGCGCACCCGCAGTCGATAGTTTCTCTCAGTCGCTTGTTTGAAGTGCTTGTGCAGCACCGAGCTCCGCAGGTGTTCGTGCATTTGAACAGCCTTGGCATCCCTCCGTTGGAGATTGCTTTCCGATGGATTGTGCATGCGTTCGCGGATGTTCTCGACATCGACCAGCTCTTTCTGCTCTGGGACCGCATTCTCGGGTTCGATTCGCTGTATGTTATTCCAGTTTTGGCAGCTGCGATTTTCGCCTTTCGATCGAAACCGCTGCTGGCTGCCCAGTGTGTGGAAGATGTCCGTGACATCATGCGTGACAACAGTCGCATCCGCGTCGTCTCTCTCCTGCAGCAGTTTCTCTTTGACCCGGAGCTGTCATAGCAACAGTAATTTTTCAATTAATTAAATTTTAAAAAAAGAACCCCAAAGAAAGGAAAGAACTGTAGGCCGCTCGCCAAAACATGAATCCCAATTGGGGAGGGGGGGCCGCATCACCTCTTCAATGCAGATTGCTCTGCATCAAAAGGGTCATCGTTTCTTCTTCTTCATCTCCACCTCCGACGAGAGCGGATCAACGGGTTTCTTGGTTCCCCGTGTCTTCAGGCATGGCCGGATCTGATCTTGTCGGGAAGTTCCCTCTCTGGAGCCATGCGATGTAGTTTGTCTTTGTCACTGATGAAAGATGCTGCTTGAGGGTTCGACTATAAATATGAGAAACAAACAGAAAATAACAGAAAGGAGAAGAAATGAGTGCAGAATGAGAGAAATTCTGGACTTGACTACGGTACGAAAATCGTATTGTTTTGATGTTCAACGTTTCATACACAAAGCTGTAGTTCGTACAATGCCTTTTCCCAGTTTCTCTTTTTGGATCTTCCCTGTGTCTCACTTTGCGAACGGCGACCACGGCGACCATGACGAGTACAGTATCGTTGTGCTCCACCCATCATCTGCGAGAGCTGTTTCTTCGTGCTCTCGCAGCCCTTCCATTGCAAACCAAAAGAAGGTCTCATGGCGGCCAGAAGGAACGGAACCGGAGTGTGGAAGGAGAATGGGAAGGACTACGACAGGTTTTCCAGACGTATTGCAACGGCTCGGACGGGGACGCCGTCTTGTTCCAGCACATCAAGGCTGCCGTGAAGTTGTGTTCGCAGTCGAATATGCAGCCTCCTTACAAGCCCTCGCTGCTCGATGTCTGCCGGGGCTCGGCAGTGTACGTACCTCCAGCGCCAGTTCGCGTGCGATCGCCAGAGCTCGAGGCACGTGTGCAGAGACTGAAACGAGAGCTAGAGCAAAAGGAGTACAATCGAATGGTGAAAGACGTGAACTCGCTGGAGATCAAGGAGAAGAATCGAGACAGCTTCGCAACGTACGGTGCGTCAATCACGACTGGCCTGCAGCTTGGGATGACGGTGTTTACACTCGTGACCATTGGACTGTACGCCGGAAAACAGTGGTATCCTGATGAAAAGTCTGCCCAGCTTGTATGCTGTGCGTTCTTTGGCATCGGCGGTCTCATGATGGAGGCAACCTTGTATATTATCAAAATGTATCGCGAAGACTGGAAAGCCGGTAGGCGGAAGAAACAGCAACAATTCGAATCCAAGATGGGTATCAGTAAACTGGACTGATTTATTTTTTCACGTGCTCTATGTGACCTGCGTGCACGGACGATGACAGAGAGAGACAACGGCGTCAATTGCGGCTGCGAGGAAAGTTTTCTGTCGAACTGCCCGCCAAAGCTGCGGATCCTTTCCTGTTTTGCCGTGTTTGTTTGCTCATTTCTTCCGCAGCATTTGCACCAAAAAATAATTAATTAATTAAAATAAGTAAAGGTAACGCTGCACGACTCTCTTTTTTTATTATTATTATTAATTTAATTAAAAAAGAAATCTCATTTTGAGGAAATATGGAGTTTCGCCACAATCCTGCAAAATCGAAATTCTCAGTCTTCTTTGCGGACGGCTCCGAAGGCGTTCTGGACTACTGCCAGTCGACAGACGACCCAAACGAATTTGTGCTGCCCCATGTGGAGATTCCCGCTTCGCAGCGAGGAAAAGGAGCTGCTGAAGCTCTGGCGACATTTGCCTTTGAGCAGCTCGCAAAGATTGACAAGGTCAAACTGGTCGTTACCTGCCCGTATTTGGTCAACAAGTTTCTACCTCTCAATCCACAGTTTGCGCGACTTGTCAAGCGTTGACCTTGGCATTTTCAACGCGCTCATTGCGGTACCAAACACCTCCCTCCTCCATACCCCCTCTCTTCCACCCTCTGCTAGCTGTTGCCATTTGATGAAAGGAAAGAAGAATAAATTTTAAAAACGAAAGAAAGAAAGAAAGAAAGAAAGAAAGGAAAAAAAAATTGAAATATTGTACTAGTGTGTGTTTTTCTCATGATACGAAGAACTTGGGAAGATTGTCGAATATGTACATGTATGTGCATTTCAAGGTATAAATTAGACTTGCACTCAAAAAGATCACACGTGCTCGAATATGGAGCGGAATGCACGGCCGTCTTCTTCACAGTCTGTTCGAAACTGAAGGCTTTCCAGCGACAAGCACGAGCACCTGCATGCTGCAAGAAATGCACCAACTTTGAGGATGGTTTCTGGAAGGCCGAACTGGCGAACAAGATCCGAAAACGGAATCACGAGCACTGGGGTTGCTCCGGAAAGAAAAGCGAAATTGCTCCATGGAATGTACCGTGTGGCTTCGTCAACGTCACTAACAACAAATTCATTTGACTGCAGCACAACGTTCAACAGTGGATACTGGCTCAACAGTCGGAGCAACGGACAAACGCACTGTGAGACTTGCGACACGTTCCAGAGAAACGAAACCTTGCGCGGATGCAATCGCTGAACAACATGGCTTTTTTGAAAGCGCTCGATTGCTCTTGCACTTTCCGATGGGCAGTATGTCAGCTGGATGCTCGTGACAATGGGAAGCTGCGACAGCCGGATCAGAAGAAGACCACGATGATCCGATGCCGCAGAGACAGGGAAGGAAAGGTCGTCCGGAATGTCTTCAAGAGAGACAACCAAGCTGATGCTTGATGAAAGCGCAGTGGAATGTTCAGACAAGCATTCGCACAGCTCCAAAATCGGCTGCGCGTTTTGCGGCTCCCAAACGATCTGTCCTTTCATGACAATGCGCCCCTTGAGCTTTCTGAAGATGTCGCAAAACGCACTCGTGTTCCAAAACGCGGGAGCGACACCAGCTATAAAATCCATGGATCCATAGATTCTTGCTGGTTCATACTTGCCACAACGCAGCAACATCCCCAGACATTTCTCCGCAGCCAGCACGTCTGCAAACGAAAACAACGCTGCACGCCACAGAAAGCGAAGGTGTTGGGCGTCACGGTACTTTTGCTCAAATGCTTCAAGGTTGAACAGCTCCGTGTGCCGCATGTCCTGAAGGCACACATATTTTGTAACGTCAACGGGTAAGCGACTGTCAAAGAGGAGTGCGTCCGAGCCTCGGATGCCTTGGAACACCTCCACTTGTGCACGCTTCGGCACCCAGCGTTCCACAAAGGACTGAAGCTCAAGTGCATTTTCTGGATCCCAATAAAACACTTTGAGACACAAATGAGAGTGCTCCGACAACAGGATGCAAACACGGTTTAGATCTCCCGCAGAGACTGTCACGGAGCAAGCATTCGCAAATGCCACTTGGTGCGGAAACAGTTTCTGCAACGCAGATCCTGCTTCCAGCTCGTGGATTGACGCAGCGTCGTCCGAACTTCCTACCTCCAGCGATACAAACGGCCATGACTGCAGCAGGTTCTTCGCACTCGAAATTGACAACGACTTTGAAGAAAGACGTGCAGAAACGGCCAGCCGGTCACCATACATGGACTTCCATTGGCCCAAGCTGGACATGATTTCGCTCGAAAATTCCTTGCATTCTATCAGCATGGCCATTTCGATGGTGCAAAAAGGGTGATCATGCAGAATCCTTGGAATCCACTCAATGTACCGAAACCGCGGAAAGGAAAATCGCACACGAAACGAACACAATCGCATTCGCTGGAGAACTGTGTGGCTGACAAGATACACAAAGGCCTCATTTGCAAACCCATGAACCCGTGATAGGATCGTTGGTGGAAGATCCTCCAGCATGCTTACACCCCCAGATCTCTTTCTCTTATGTCTCTTATGTCTCTCTCTCTCTCTCTCTCTCTTACACACCCACAGTCTCGGAGACGTACGCCCAACACACACACGCACCCAATCCAGACGTACTGTTTCGTGTCGTGTCAAGTTGTGTATCGAGTTGCACAGTGCGGGAAATCGGGGGATTTGGTGTGGAAGAACAGTGTTTATTTTTCTGTACAGCAGACACTGCTTGGAAGAACATCCGCGTTGAGCAGACCACAGAGACGTGAAACATAAATTAGGGGACAGTGCGGGAGACTGGCAGATTGTACTAAGAGGGAGGGGGGAGTCGTCTTTTGCGTGGATCGAGAGAGCTACGTGCTTCCAAGACATTGCAGATCCTTGAATCCGAGGGCATACTGCAGAAACAGACAGTACCACTGGGCATTACAAGCATTTTCACGCTGAATGGGTCGATTTCCAACGTGATCTGCATATTGTTTCGCCTTTGTCCAGCTCCATCCCAAATACCGCATCTGGTACGCTATTCCCATCTCCCCGCTGCGGTCCATGCCGTGTTCACAGTGCCAGTACAACACCGTCGGAGTGTCGGATGTAGTCGCATGGAGCATATCGTACATTTGCTGCGTTCGATTATGCAGCAGATCGAGATCCCAGTCTGAAAACGTCCGTGCTTTTGCCTCTTGATCGGTCGCGGAGTACTGATTCGGGCAGCTCGCGGACCCGTAGAACGGCCAATGATGTAGCCGGCCGCGCTCCGGAAACTGGAAAAAATACGAGTTCTCAATCTTCAGGTCGGTGTCTTCGATGATCTGCATGCCGGAAAGCAAGCTCAGGTCCGTCAAATAGAACGACGCCGGCAGTGGAATATGCGTCTCGTTCGCAGCCTTGATGGTCATAAACTCCCGCAGCTCCGTGTACCCAAAACACATCCACAACGGCTGTGAAAACCCACAGTCCTGCATCGGAACAGAGTCGTTCCGAGGCATGTCTCCCCGGAACAAAATGTTGTATGCGCGGTCCGGACGCTGCACATAATCAACCACATGCACCTTGGCAAGCTTTACTCCCAAGGACACTCCACACATTCCAAAAAGCACCACCGTCTGAAGAAGCAGTGTCGTCCAAATACCAGACCGAGAACCGCCATCTCGTCTCCGCATTTCCACCATCAGGTAAGCGCTCCTTTTTTACTCTATTTATTCCTTCGTTTTTGTCTCTCTTCTCGCTGTCCTGTGTCAACAAACGGCCAAGCTACACACAAAGGACGCTTTCATCCTTCATCCGCTGGCATCGTGGTGCAGGGCTACGGTCGGCGGGCGGGAGAACTTCTAGCAACAAAAATATTTAGCAACGAGGTGCGCTCGTTTCCTCCTTTGTATACTGTTTTTTCCGTTGCACTTGCCACTACCATTATCATTATTGTTATTGCTACTGTTATTGGATTAGACATTTTTTGGGTGGCTTTATGAGTGGAGATGGAGCCGCCGAGCCCCACAAAGCAGATGATGGATCGATTGCTGAATATCCAGCCTTCGAGTCCCACAAAGCAGATGATGGATCGATTGCTGAATATCCAGCCTTCGAGTCCCACCAAGCAGATGATGGATCGACTGCTAATGATGAACGGGCATGCTCCTCCTCCGCTGAGTCCAACGCGCCAAATGATCGATCGACTGCTTGCCATCAACATTGACGTTCCCACATCACCTGCGCAGCGTGCTAGATATGCGCCGAAGAAATTGGGAATGGAGGAACCGGAGAGAGCACGAATGGAACGCCGTCTCGGTTATCCTGCAGTGTCTTCCTCTCATACACTACCACATCAGCAGCAGCAGGAGCAGCAGCAGCAGCAACAACAACAACAACAACAACAACAAGAGCCGCGGCTCTACCCGACATTGGTAAACACGATGACCAGTCGAGCGTCGTCGTCTTCTCCTTCTCCTGCCTCCTCTTCGTTGACGATGAAGGACTCTGGAAATTTCGACGAGGTCTACATGCCAAGAGTCGAGCAGATGCTGGCAAGGAAACGACTCTCCGAAGGATTTCAGGTTCCACGACGCCACGATCCACCGCCTCCGACGCCATCTTCGCAGCCGCCGCAGTCTGTGAGTTCTCTGCTGAATGCAGATGATGTCATGATACCGAAACTATCGCTGGACTACCCTCCAAGACCCTCTATTGTACCGGCGTCCGCCGAAGACAAGGAGGCAAAAGTACGAGCGCAAAAGCAAAGAGCTGAAGAAGAGGCACGCCGAATGAAGCAGTCTGCTCTCGAAAAAATTGAAGTTGAGCGGCAAAAGAGACTGGAAGCGGCAAAGCGTGCTGAAGAAGAACGGAAGCGGAAGCATGAAGCAGAGGAACAAAGAAGAATCATCGAGGAGCACGAAAAGGACAGACTGAAAGGCGAGATTCAGCAACTGCGAAGCCAGCTGGAAAGAGAACGGCGGCTTGCAGAGGAAACCGAGCAAAGACGCCTCGCAATTGCAGAAGAAGAGTCCAAGAAGAGGAAGCTGGAAGAAGAACTTGCTGCAGCCAGAGAAAAGCGATTGATTGCAGAAAAGAAGCAGAAGGCACTGGAGAAGCAACGGCGCCTGAACGAACTGCTTGAGAAGGCACGCATTCAAAGTTTGCAACAACTGAGGACGTGTTTCCTTGCATGGCAGCAGTATGCAATCGAGACGGCACATCGAGAAAGGTCACTTATGAGAGAGCGAGAGTGGAAGTTTCTTGCACGGACAATGGCTCGGTGGAAAGCGGCATTTCGGCATCAAATACTGCAAAGACAGGCGGTGATGAAAAAGCAGCTGGAAGAAAAGCTTGCCTCTATGGACCGCATGGCGCTTGCCCATAATGAAATGCGGCTGTCTCAGCACATGTTCCGTATTTGGAGGCGAAAGTGGCATGTGATCCATGAGCAACGTCGAGTTCACGAACACCATCACACGCGCCGGCAGAGAATTGACAGTGTTCTCAGCAAACTACAAGAGAAATTTGGCGATGATCAGGAACACAGCAGATCTGGATCTGAAGATTACCCCACGGATTTTGTCACAGGAGTCTCTGCGGCCGTTGCCAGCGCGTCCATCGGTGCTTTTCACGACCAGCAACCTCCGTTGTCTGCTCGGTCTGCCACCGACACTGCAAAACTATCGTCCACCACGGGATCCCACGCGAATCGATTCTTGGAAGAAATGAAGAAGCGCGAGGAAATTCGGCTGATGCGGAAGCGAGAATTTGAAGATCGGCAGAAAGCACTGCGAGATGAAAAGGTGCGCAAGGATGCGGAAGAAAAGTCCCGAATGGAGCAAGCCGAGAAGGAGCAGAAAAAGCGTGAGATGGAAGAGAGGCGGAGAAAGAAGGAAGAGGACGAGCGACGCCAAGCGGAACGTGTGATTGCCGAGCAGGAGCTTGCAAACAGACTGCAGCATGCATCGCAACATCACGATCGCGCGACGCTGCGCTATCGCGGCTTGCTTCCATGGAGACAGCTCGTTGCCTTGCATCGTGAAGCGATTGCGCAAGCCGACGAGCGATCGAACAAACGAGTGGAGTCCCATTACTTTCGCAAGTGGGTTCGCGCAAGACAGGACAGCGAAGAGCGCCGGCTGGCCCGTGCATCGGTCCTCGGTCGAAGAATTCTGCTGCGGCTCTTCTTTGAAATGTGGAAAAGCCGACGTGGGGCGATCGAAATCTTCGTCCACGTTGTCTATGCGGCCTGCGATGCTGGAATATGTCGTTCGTCTTTCCAACACTGGCATCAACGTGCCCATGCAAGGCAAGCTGCCCGTCGTGCCGAGGAGGTGCGGCTTGAAACGGCTGCGGATGCGCACTTTAAGATCCAGACGAAACGGCACGTGTGGGATGAGTGGAAACGCTTTGTCGAAGCCTCTCGGTTTGAACGAGAGCGCAGTCGCATTCGTCAAGCGTTTGCACGGACTGTTCGTGATTTTCTCCCGGACTCACAGATTGGGTTGTAGGGTAGGTAGAATAGTTTGGTTTTTTGTACAGAAACCCCCGTCGCACAATCCGCGCATGATTTTATTCGTTGGAGTTTAACACCTACATTGTACAGTAACCACGGATAATCATCGCTGACCACCCATAATCAATGCTGCAACACCAACATGCATAGCATGATTGGGAAGGGGGTAGGCCCCCAACACGCCCCTCGGCATGAGAGACGTTCCCAAGATAGATGTAGATGCTGCGCGCGCCGTTCCAATCGCGGTCGAGCGTGCATTTGCACGATGAGCAACACACCGCCTTGTTGCCAGACAACTTGCGATGGATTTCCTCCGCAACGGCCGCACGTTTTAGACGTGTACTCCTCCGTCACAAGTCACAACCGACGCCTGCCGCCCCCGCGATTTCGCACAATTTTTGAAGAGCAGCCGCTGCTGGAATTGATAATGGCCCCATGTCAACATCTGCCACGTCGTTGTCGCCTTGGCGATCTTTCCTGGCGGCGGCCCAGCGCCGGAAGGTGGCGGTGGATATTGTCATGGGTCTTGCACAGCGTTGCGGGCGTGACGTACATGGTGCGTTGCATGGACAATAACAATAAGAAATGAGCGTCGCTGTGCGAGAATGCCACGCGGCGGCGTGTTTATAGGGATTTCATGATCAAAATGGGGCGAAACGAATCGGGACATCGTGTGACGGGGTTGTCAAGATAGCAAACACATGCGCATGGGCGCTTGGCAGTGTGTTTGTTTGCGTGCGCTTTAGATTGCTTCATCATATCGCAAATAGTGGCAGCGGCTCGTCGTTTATCACCGTTATGCATCCTTCTGGCTTACGGGATGCTGTTAGAATGCCCAAGATTCCTGCAGAAAGAACGGCGAAAAAAGGAAAAGAAAAAAAGGCGGAGGGGGGACCAAAACAGGGAAGGGAGCAAGATTGAAAAACAAATGATAGAAAGAAGACCGTATGCGAGACAGCTTATTTTTGTTTGTTGTAAATGGTAAGAGCAACTGCAGCTACGATACCGCAAGCAAGGATACAGAGGAAGCACAGAATAATCTTATCCGTCATCATTCTTCTGATGAAAGCCTTGAGTTCTCGATCTGCACGCTTCAGCTGCGTTTCGATTTTGTCCAAGTCGTCTGAGATTCTCGACAACTGCTCCGTTTGTTCCTTGAGTTTTCCAGCCGTTGCACGACCCACCGCTTCTGTCGTTTCAATGGTCCTCTTGGATCGTTCCAGCGAAGACAGCGACTCGTTTTGCGTATCCACACCAGCCTGTGCAAGCTGCCCCGTCGTCATTTGGTTTGGGTCCGTTGAGCGCGCCGGCTTTGCTCCCGCCACAAGATCTTCTCTGTCCTTCTCTGTCTTTGCCCACGAAAGATCCGAAAGAAGCTTATTCAGAGTATTTTGGTGGTCTTTCGCCCGCGCCTGGTATGTTCGCCGGTCTGCAGGCGCAAGTTCTGGAATCTCCATCTTGAACGAATTAAACACTTGACGAGCTCGCTCAATGCGCTTCTCCGTAAACGTCACTTTTTCCTGTCGAGCATTTCCCTTTAGCTTTGCAAGCGAATCAATCCCGCTTCGGATCTCCTCCTCAATCTCGTTCAGCTGGTCGTCATAATCCTGAATCACAGATGCCATCTCCCCTTCTTCCGTATATCAGTCAGTCCCAGTGTCTTCAGCAAACAATGGACGCAATTCAGAAAAATAGTAACAAAAACAAAGACAAAGACAAAGACAAAGACAAAGAAGAAGAAAGAAGAAAGAAGAAGAAAGAAAGGACAGAAAGGACAGAAAGGAAAGGAAAAAGAGAAAAAGGGATACACAGGAAAAGGTGGGGAAAATGAGCAACAGAATGAAACGGGAGCAGGTCTTTTTGGGCTCTCATTTGCTCGGCAGGCAGGGGAAAAGCAAAAGAGAAAAAACGCCTAAAAAACTGTAAAATAAATATTTAAAAGAATGACCAATTCTTTTTCGCAAGTCTGTAGACACAATTGATGCTGGAATGGCGTGTTTCCCTTTTTCTTTTTTCCCCCCACTATCTTTTTATTTCCTTATGCATTTCCCGCGAAAAAAGAAACGCTCTGGAGAAAAATCAATATGAATGCAGACGACGAGGCGAACAGTGTTGCAGTTTTCGGTTGCATTTTTTCTTTCTTTTTATTATTTTTTCTTGGTTGCTTTTTGGCAAAGGTTAGAGTTGAGATCTCTGGCATGGTGCAGCAAGTCGAGTACAAGTTTAATTTTCCTTGCACCGTGCAGCAAATATGGAACATTTGTTTTGCGGATGCGTCGTACGTGATCAACTATCACACGTTTCGTCATGATACGGACATAGTGGTTGGGAAATGGCTGCCTGCGCTGGATGGGGAAGTAGCAGTGGACTCACAGAGAATTGTAAAGTTCACTCCAGCAAACGCTGTTCCGCAGGTGGTCTCGAAGCTAACTGGGATTGCATCGCCACACTGCGTGCTTGTCGAGAAGCGCATGAAGCCAACCAAGGCGTCGGTGCCCGGCCGCGAGATCGTTGTTGAGTCGGAACTTGGCTTTGAAGAGGCATCAATGGCTGGGTTCAAACAGACCAATACATGGTGCCTGATGGATGCAGCTTCTGGAATTGGGTGCGATGTTGTCGTGACGGGCCGTGCAGAATACGTCGGTAAGATTTGGGGCGTTTCAGGAATGATCGAATCCTCAATGCTTGCTGCAATGAAAAAATCGTTTGTGCTCTGGGGACAAGTTGCAAACGAGTATGTAGAGAACACTCTTTCCAAGATGATGACAGCGACGCCACAGGAGGGTGTCGAACGACCTTTGCAACCACAGGCAGTCTCGGAAAGCGGCGCCATCCGTGTGTCGATGGGAATCGAGTCATCTGTCAGCGTCGGTGACGAAGAGTTCTTTGATGCTGCATCCATCTCTGGAGAAGCATCGCACGATGATCTGGCCGTCATCCGGAGAGAAATCGAAAAGCTCAGCACGGACGTTCGGTTCCTTTCAACGGCGGTCCGAAATGCAGCAGTCATTCGCGCTGCATCGACCAGTGCGCCAAGCGCAACCACTGACACAGCTGTGCAAATCATCCTTTCAAAGATTTCGGAGATGCAGAGCGAAATGAATGTACTGCGCACAGAAAATGCCGCAAACAGACTGTATCTGCGACTCAGCACGCTAGGAATCATTCTGCTGGCGGTGCCTCTGGTATTCTCGAGCATCGGAATTCGACGATTGCTGCGATAAGCAAGGAGAGGGTTTCTTGTTCATCGAAATCGAGGAAGAATGCAAAAAAGAAAGAAGGGGAGGAAGGAGGAGAAAGGACGCGTGGGGAAGGGGATTCTGGGATCGTACAGCGGTATTTTTTTTAATTACCTACGAACTACACAGGAGCAGGGCACAGCAAAAACAAACAGAAAAGAAAAAAGAAAAAAGAAAAAAGAAAAAAGCAAGGCGGCGCCGTGGGGGCTAGGGGTTCAGGCGGTCTTTGCTCCCTTGCTGGCGTTCGCAGCGGAACGACGGTCTTCCAACGACACACGCAGTGTCGGGGGTATGTACTGGATGTCTAGTTTTGAAATGATACTTGCGATGTGTTCGATTAGCGCGGTCTTGGCCGGGCCCCACACATCTGTGGCCTGCCAAGAGCACTTGATGCGGAAGTAGCATGCAATTGTCATTTTTGTGCCGTCTTCAATGGACGCAGTTTCGAGGGCCGGCTCCTCCCACAGAGATGCATGCATCCGGCAGTAGCTGACGATCTCTTCCTTGAACTTCGCCACCTTTTCAGGAGGAGTGCGCACGTCAATGTGGAAATTGGTCCAGATGGAAGCAAATGGATTCCGTCGAAGATTCAGCACAACAGAAGAAAACAAAATGGAATTCGGAATCGTAACCTCTTCACCGCGCGTTGTCGTTGTGCGCGTCGCAAACAACCCGATTCTCTTCACGATGTACGTGTCGCTTTGCAAATTCGTGATCTTAATGCGGTCCCCAACATTGAAGGGTCGCACACCGAGGACAAGCACTGCAGATTCAAACATCTTTTGCGCAGTGGAGCCGAATGCAAAGGACAGTCCAAGAAACAGAGAGGAGAGCGGCAAAATCACAGTGAACAGTGCATATCCATATGAGACCAACCACGCAATGAAGGCTATTATCCAAAACGGCACACCAAGCAGGCGAGAGAGGACGAGCGTGATGCCTTCGTAGTCCGCCAGGTTGTTGGCAAGCCATTTTCGCTGTTTGTAGATGGAAACGATTTCTTCCACAAGCGGGGCCATATGAAGACGCCCATTCACATCTGGTTTGAACTGGGCCCACGCTTTCTTCGTGATTTCAGAGTTCACGGCTTTGCCCAAATGACGCGCCATATCATGAATATCCACAAAGGAGTCGTCATGCTGTGCATTTCGCAGCAAGTTGTCAAAAATAGACCCTGCAATCTCAATCGCATCCTGCCGACCCTTGACTTCGTTCCATACAAAACGATCGACTTCCGCAGACTTTGTGACTGTTTTCAGCTTTTTGCTCCGTACCATTTCCACGAGTTGCGAGAATCTCCCATGAGATAGCTGTTTTGAAAACGATTCGCTCGCCAGAAGGCCAAGAGACGGCAGATTTTCATGCGAAGGAGGAACGGTCAATTCCTGAAACGACAAGATAGAAGAAGGCGAACTTGATATGCCACTCGCATCACCAGAAGTGTGTCTCCGTCGATGGCGACGCATGACCAGCTTCGTTAGCAGCTTTTCTCGAAACAGCGAGCGCTGAATTTCTTCTGCAAACCTGTCCTTCTTGTAGTGCACAATAACGTGGACTTGAAACAGCTTTTGAAAAACATAAAACACGGATGTCCACAGCAAGTTCACAATGGTTTGTCGCACAACAGACATGTAAGGAAACTTCATGTCGGCATCTGTAAGCAGCCGTTGCCACCCGACCACCAAGGCAGTGAAGTACACAACACACGTCAAGACCGTTTGCAGGCTTTCTACGTACACTAATATCGCGTCCTGTGTATCCATTCGGTTCACGATGTACAGAATGCAAAACACCACAACTGACGAAATGTTCCACGCCCCGATTGCAAGAAATAAATAGAAGAACCAGAAGTACAGATGCACTTCCGCGAAGTATACGTCTGGAAACAAGAAGAAGAACAACAGCGCAAGAAATAAGACAAGCAGGAAAATCACGAACACCGGATGTCGCCGCATCAAGTCAAAGAACGGGTCGATCACGCGATCTCGGAAAGCGACGCCGATCCCGGGTCCACGGCCGTATACACGGTCTGCATGATCCTTATTGTCCGACACTGCGGTGGACCGCGAATCGGTCGAGAGGTGACCGGAAGGGGCCAGAAGGTTCTCAGCACTCCGCGGCGTGGGAACACCATCGCCGTCGCCACCAGCTGAGCTCGGCGACACAATCGTGCGCTCAGGAGTGTACGTATTCCTGCTTCTCACAGGATCCTCATCAAAGTGCACGGAGCCTCTTTCAGACCGCAGACCCCGCAGGTCCGACGGACCCGATTGACCCTTTGATGGAGTCGCCGGAGTGTCCACCACCACCGACACTTCATCCACGAACCTAACAGACTCGAAATCCGGAGATGAAGAATAGTTTGGTCTATCTGAGCGCTGGCCAGCATCATTGCCGGTACTCCGACTATTATTATTATTATTCTGATTATGATTATTACCGCTACTACTACTACTACTACTACTACTACTACTACTACTACTACCACTACCCATGTTGGACGACGGTGCAAGTGCAGATTGCGATGTCGCACGACCATGGCTGGCGGAAGTGTTTCCAGCCGATGTCACTCCCATTTCCCCGAGATAGAGGCAGCACTCGTCACTTGCTCTCGGGACCCACGATTATTTTATTTTTCGTTTTTTGTTGTTATTATTACTATTATTATTTCCTTCTTTTTTATTATTTCTCCCACGTTGCGATCCCCAAAAAACAAAATTAAGAAACGGCAGAAGAATGCTGTGTTTTTGGCTCGTTTTGTGTAGAAGAATTTTCCCCTTGAACACACATACCTCAAACAGACTCAAGTGCCGAAGTGCTCATTTAACACACCTCATGCATCGGCAGAACCAGACATTTTCAATCTTCATGAGTGCCTCACGCGAGACTCCAGCTCGCTTGCACTGGGAATACCGCGTGGATTCCGACACAAGAGCCGCGGTCGCCTGAGCCAGCACTGACGAATGTTCATCGCGGCGTTGGCATCGCGGCCCACGCACCGGCGGTCAGATGGACAGCTCACTGTGGCGCAGTGTCTCAACCCCCCGGGGCACGACGCAACACCTGTTGTGCATGACAGTTGATGATAAGTGATGTGTCATGTAACGGTCTGGTTTTCACTGCTTCTTTTTATTTCGAGTTCCTCCGATTCTTTTCTGTTTTCATTTTGTTATTTCTTTTACTCGTACAATCTGTTGTTACCATTTTACTATATTACTTTGCCTAGTCGCCACAGTGGTTTAGCAGGAGTGCACTGCGCCACGTGATGAACGGCGAATCGTTCACCCAACTCAGGAGGGCAATCGTGCAGATCGGGATGGCGCAGCCGCTCTCGGAGCGCAGCTTTCACCACCTACACCATCGGGTTCTGAAAATGTGCAAGTATGAAACCGACGGAACAGACAAACCGACAACGTGTGGCGAAGTGTGAGGAGGATGTGGTGCCAAATAAAAACGGTGAAATATCAAAAATACGAACGCAGCAGTGCTTTATTCAATGTTTTATTTGACACAACGAAGTCCAAGGTGAAACGAGAGAAAGGA
Organism: Andalucia godoyi; assembly: GCA_009859145.1. Taxonomy (NCBI): domain Eukaryota; class Jakobea; order Jakobida; family Andaluciidae; genus Andalucia; species Andalucia godoyi. Next base: position 39,240 of record VRVR01000002.1, read on the forward strand.
AAAAAGGAAAAAAAGAGAATGGGTTCAACAAACAAAATCCAAGGGACGAGAGACAGCGGATAACAGACAAAAGGGAAAAGGAAACGAGAGAAACGGAAAGGGGAAAAAGAAGACCGATTTGAGGATTTGCTGGAATTTCTGAATTGAATTTTATGGAAGCACCCGTATTTAATATTTGTGCATTGATTGCATGGTTTCGATATTTAGTTCAATACTTATTGGTAGGTTGTAGGAAGAAGGGAGGGATTTTTTTGCGAGATGAAGCGGTTGTTTACGACTCTTTCGAAGAAACACGTGCTAGTGTTTGAGGATTTGGTACGCCTGCACAAGCCAGCGAACATCCGGGTTTTGTCTGGCATTCAGCCGACAGGTACGTTTCATCTCGGAAACTATCTTGGGGCATTGCGCACGTGGAAGCAGCTTGTTGAGTATGTGAATCCTGCGAATTCGCCGGAACCGATCACGCGAAGCCGCCTTTTGTTTTCGATTGTGGACATGCATTCGATTACGGTGAGACAAGATCCGGATATGCTGCGTGCGTCCGTTCTGGAATCTGCGGCAGCGATGATTGCTTGTGGGGTGGATCCGTCGAGATCGGTGTTGTTCCAGCAGTCTGCGGTAAGTGGGCATGCGGAGTTGGCATGGATTTTGAGCTGCTCGACGCCGCTGGGATGGCTTCGGCAAATGCACCAATTCAAGTCCAAGAGCGAAGCGCAAAAGGAGGGCACATCACTGGGACTGCTGAGCTATCCGGTGCTCATGGCGGCGGATGTGCTGTTGTATCGATCGACACACGTGCCTGTTGGAGAAGACCAGCTGCAGCACTTGGAGCTCACGAGAGACATTGCCAACCATTTTCACTCCTTGACAACCCAGCAGTCTGTGTTTCAAATCCCCACCATCGTGTACTCGGAGGCCACTCGTGTCATGTCCCTGCGAGATGCCGCTGTCAAAATGTCAAAGTCGGATCCGCTAGAGGCATCTCGGATCTTGCTAACGGACTCCGTGGACGTCATCGACCAGAAGATCCGAAAAGCTAAAACGGACTCGATTCCGGGAATCTCTGCAGATCCGGCAAGAGCGGAGGTCATGAATCTGCTGACCATGTATGCGGCACTGTCGAATGAATCGATCGCGTCCGTTGCCAAGCAGTTTGCCGATTCAGGGCACGCAGCCTTCAAGAGGTCTCTAGCCGAGGTGATTCAAGCAACCGTCGTTCCCATCGGAAACGAAATCAGCCGCTTGAAGAAAGACGAAGAATACTTAAGACAGGTGATGGAGCTCGGTGCCGAGGAAGCTCGCACGATCGCCCATCAAACGCTGCTAGATGCGAAAAGAGCGGTGGGTCTACTATAACATGGATGTTTCGAACGTCCCTTGTCGGGAAACCCAGCGGAATGTACAAGCCCGGCAAAACCCAAACCACATTTTTAGAAACATGTATGTGAACTTGCTATTACTATTAATAATACTGCATAGTGGAAAACACATTCAGCCATTTATTGGAGCTTGGAGAGAGCAGACGGTCCCTTTTCCTCCCATTCTTTCTTGGATACCCACATGTCAGCTCTGTTCTCGATGATTTGTGCAAACACCGCACCGCCAAGGAAGACCATATGCTTGCGGCGCGGCGGATCTTCGATGTTGAGCTTGAACTTGGACAGGCGATCCTTGTCGCCCTGCAGAACCTTCTTGAGGTACAATTCCTTAATGTCCTTCTCGAGACGCGACGGAAGACCAGGGTACATCGTGGTACCTCCCGAGAGCACGATATGCTTGTAAAACTCTGTTCTGAGATCCATGTCGGCCGACTGGATCGTGTTGAAGATCAGTTCAGAGATACCATCTCCCTCCTTATCCACCCGTGATGGCTGGAAGAGCGCCTCCGGTGCCTCAAAGCGCTCTGAATCAATCTTGATAACTCGTCCGTCCGGCAATTCGTATTTTTGACAGAGCGTCGTTGTCTCGAGTGCCAGCTTCTTTTCAAAAGACAAGTCGTATCCAACATAGCAGAACTTCTCTTTGATTTCGCGAACCGTCTCGAAATCTGCAGTTCGGTTGAATGCGTAGCCCTTGAACTGAAGCAGCTTGATCAGGTATGTCGTGATGTCGCGCCCTGCAAGATCCATACGCTTGATGAGAGACGGAATAACGTATCCTTCATAAACCGGCACAATGTGGGTTACACCATCGCCAGAGTCCACTACCACTCCGTTCATGAGGCCCTGTGCGTACAAAATAAGCACCGCCTGAATTGCCACATTCATTGCCTCAAAACCAAACTTCTCAAACATGTACTCTGCCATGAGCTCTCTGTTCTTTTTCGGGTTCATGGGCGGCTCCGTCAGCAAAATCTTGGACGACTTGCAGTCCACTCCAAGCTTCTGGTCGAACGTGTATCTCCACAAAATCTCCATATCATCCCAGTTGCGGACGATTCCGTTTGACAGCGGATAGGACAGCTGCAGCTGTGCACGGTTCGCAGATGCTTCCTCACCCACCATCACATCCTTGATCTTTGTTCCGCCCACCGACTCTTCCGACCGGAGCATCGGACGACCCACCAGCGCAGGGAAAACAGCAGTCGGAAAGTTATCGCCTGCAAATCCGCACTTCACAAAACCAGTGCCATTGTCGCAAACAACAGTACAATGATCCTTCAGTCGACTCATGGTTTGAGGATGATTCAAACTTTTTTCCCTCAGCAATGCAACAGCCGTACCCAGAGAACCAAGAGAAAGCAGAAGAAGAAAAAGAAGAAATCAAGAGAAGAAACAGAGAAACAAAAAGGAAGAACTGAGATGAATCAATGAAATGAACGAGTGGGAATGCAAGTCTTTTTTGGAGAAATGCGGACTTTTTAACTATGCACCAAAGGGAAAAAACAGGGAAAGCCCCGAGTTTCCCAACCTCAGCGTCATGGACTCCCTTTGTTGACACGGAGGAGGGGATTCGACGGATGTCTTTTGTTTGTAGCTTCAATTGAGGATGGTCTGGCAATTACGACAGGGAACATGCTCTTCTGTGTTTTTGGACGCACCCATTTCAATCAGCATATAGAATCCGGGAAACGCTCACGAAATGTAATGTGTACATAGTTCAAACTCGTAAGACCAACTCGTCAAAAAAAAAAAATTAAAAAACTGGAGAGTGTGTGTGCGTGTGTGCGTGTGTGTGTGTGTAGACAATCGAAGAATTGTGTTTATTCAAATAAAACAAAAAAGAAAAAAAACAGGTTTACTGGGGAAGGGAGGAAACTGTATCACTGTGCACTGTTCATCGTGTCATCTTCACCATCATCACCTGGAAACAGTTTGGCCATCCTTGACGTAGTCAACTTCCTCAGTGGAAAGATCTTCCGGGAAGTGCCCTTGCCACCTGGCATGCACAACCCATCGCAACCCATCGACATGAAGAAGAACCTGACTCTGCAGGAATAATCTCAATAGGGGGTGTCTTCAGAAGCAATCGTCATCTGATATGCAGTGTGCCTGTAACCTCGGGGACGTGCTTTCCTTTAACGGCCGGATCTAAAAGACTGCATCATTGGAAGAAGCACCAGCAGGAGGGACAGAAGCAGAAGTAGGGAACGGGTGCAGGAGACGGGATTGAGAAAAGGAAGTCGTAAAGAAAAATAGAAAACGGATTGACAGAAGAAATCTCAGACTCTCTGAATTCAAGTTTATGGAAGCGCCCTTACTGGAGCAGGACTACTTCACCCGATATGCGTCCGACGATGATGTTGGTGGCGGAATCGCCACCGAATGCAACGGATGAGATGTAGTCGAGCTCGTTAGCGCAGACGGACGGCAGCGTCCACTGCGCAAGGTCTGCCAGTCCCTTGCCTGCAGACACAATCTTGACAGTGCTTGCCGATCCAAACGCCATGACGGAACCGGACGCATCAAAGTTCACCGCGACCGTTGTGGCGGTTTGCAGGTCCCATTCTTTGACCATCTTCAGCTTTCTCAAATCCCAGAGTTGCGCGTACCCATCCGAAGTGCCGACGGCAAGGTAGTATCCGTTTTCTGAAAACCGCAGCGACGCAACACTCGATCTTTGCGTATCAAAGAACGCTGGCACAGACGATGCCTTGATGTCCCAGATCCGGACAGCATTTCCAAGTCCACAAGCAGCCAAGAGGCCATCGGGATGGAAGCCAAAGGCCGAGTACCCTACTTCGGCGCTCGAGACCACATCTACAAAACGAGCAACAGGCTTTCCGGATGCTGCGTCCATCAATGTCCACGACTTCTCGGACCCGGCACACACGCCGTACCACGCACCGGAAGGATGCACATCGCACCGCATGTACGCAGCAAGTGCAGACTCGGCGTATGGATACTGTGCATGCGTGGACGTCCCTGTGAACGCAAGATCGCCATCGTGAGAGGTGTTCTTGAGTGCGAACTGAGAGATGGACCCATCCACCCCGGACACCGCGACAACAAATGACCCATTCAATGCGACGCCGGACACCACGCTGCGAGTCGACACAGTCTGTACTACGCTGCTGCAGTTTTTGCTGAGTAGCAACACCATCGATCCCTTTCCAGCAACAACATACTCTGAAAACACGGCGCTGTTCGAAAACAGACAGATCTCTTGTGAAGCGCTTTGGGAAGCTGGCGTAAGACTCGGAGATCGAACCACCACGTGCGCAAACGATGCTACGGTGTAAACTGGAGCAGCCCCGCGGGCTTTTCGTTCTGCAGCAAGTGTTTTTCCGTGCGAAACCAGGGTTTCAATCTGATCTTCTCCCAACGAAGGCACATGCATTCCGACAACAAGCGCGCTTCCATTCCCATTTCCATTTCCAGACTCGGCACGGGCGTTGGAGTTTGCAGCTGTATGTTCTGCCGCCGGCTGCGAATCGACATCCGTCATCTGCTCCACAGATGCGGATTCCTGCGAATTGGGATTCGAAATGAGTCTCGCAATGACCCTGCAAGCTGCATCGTGTTGATACAATGCATGTGCGAGTTCCTGTCGAGTCATTTCGAGGGTCTGGCGCAGTGCAAAGGACTCGATTGCGAGAGAGTCCCACTCGGACTGTAGCAATTGCAAAAGCGATGGCACGCTAGTTTGCTGTGCTGCTGGATGGTTCGGCGATCTTGCTGCGATAAAATTGGCATTCGTAGTCGATGCAGAAGAACCTGTAGAAGAAGCAAAAGTAGTGAATGAGGATGTCAAACCGGATGATGCAGGGAGTCGAATCGGCGCTGTCGCGATAGGCAGCAAGTCATCAAGCGTCAGCGGCGTCGACGTAATGGGACACTTTCCATGCTCAGCGATGTACTTTTCAATCAGCCGACGCTCAAACAAATGTCCAGTCTTTTTCGATACGACTGGCTCCTGCGGAATCTGTCCACAAAGCGCGCAGTACATGCTTTTTTCCTCTCTCTCTCTCTCTCTCTCTCTCTCTCTCTCTCTCTCTCTCTCTCTCTCTCTCTCTCTCTCTCTCTCTCTCTCTCTCTCTCTCTCTCTCTCTCTCTCTCTCTTTCTTTCTTTCTTTCTTTCTCTTTGGTGTTTTTTGCGCCAAAAATCCCGTTTTCTCTTTTCCCTCTTTTTTTTTCCTTTTCCCTTTTCCTTTACTTTGACAGTGCGGCTGTTGATGCTGCAGTTGATACAAGAACTCGATCCAATGCGAGAAACTTGAATGACCTTTTCCAATGCTGTTGTTGTTCAAGTCTTTTTTCTTTTTTGTTTTTGCGTTTCTGTCTTATCGTTTCTTCAATATCTCGTTTTGCTATTAATTTTTTTTTTGGTTTTGGTTGTTTTGTTTTTTCTTACTTGAAATATTTTTATTGACTTGTATAATCTCTCACAGTTTCGTTCAGACGCTCTTCGGTTAGGTTTTTTATTTTTATTCTTATATTAAAACACAACTCGGAAATGTCATCGATTGGAACGGGGTATGATTACTCCGCAACGACCTATTCGCCCGACGGTCGCATCTACCAGATTGAGTATGCCGAGAAGGCCGTCGAAAACTCGGGGACCTCTGTGGGTCTGTCGTATTCGACTGGCGTTGTGATTGGAATTCAGAAGCTTCTTTTGTCCAAAATGCTCGAGCCTGGCTCGAATCGCAGGCTCCAAGTTGTGGATCGCAATGTCGGAATTGTCGGCTCTGGGCTTGCTCCGGATGCTCGCCAGCTTGCGAACCGTGTTCGCGCAGAAGCTAGCAACTTCAAGCGGACTTTTGGCATTGATATCCCTGCAAAAACGCTCGCCGACCGCGTTGCAAGTTTTGTGCATGTGTACACGCTGTATTCATCCGTGCGGCCGTTTGGTGTGTCGACGATCATGGCTGCTGTCGACCGCAATGGACCGCAACTGTTTCTTGTGGAACCCTCGGGTGCCTGTGCTGCATACCGCGGCTGTGCAGTTGGGAAAGGCAGACAGACGGCAAAGAACGAACTTGAAAAAATCACAAAAAAGGAGGGGATGGGCATGCAAGAGGCTCTCGAGGCTGTCGCGCGCATCTTGATCAAGTGCCAGGACGACACAAAGGACAAGGACGTCGAGTTTGAACTCGGATTCGTCGACACTGCGGGAAAGGGATTCGAGATCTTGTCGGACGAAAGAACAAGAACGATTTTCGAGGCGGTCCGAGCTAGAATCCAAGCGGAGGAGGACGACGACGATGACGACGATGACTAAGAAGGGAAGAAAAGACGAAGCCCCACGAGACGCACAATGCTGTATCATGCATATAATTAAAGCGACACAAGAAGAATAATGGAGAAATGCAGAGAGACTGGCCCTGGAGCAACATCGGTGCTTCATGACGACGACGGAGATCCAAAGCGTCCACAGTCCAGAGTCTGGCGTCTGGCATTCGGCGTCTGGCATTCGGCGTCTGGCGTTCGGCGTCTGGGTTCTGAGTTTCCTGGATGATTATGATTTAATGATAGGAGATACAGACATCAAGGTGGCAGGGCGCAGAAAAAGAAAGAAACTGGATATGTAAATGCAAAAGAAACTAACCAAGTGCGTTGACAGGAACGATAAGCAAGTCGTCGGCGACGAGTTTGAACGTCTGTGCAAACGCGGTGAACTTTGCACAGAGCCCTGTTTCGGCCTCGAGCTCCTCAAATGTCTCTCTGTGGTGGTAATACGCGTGTGCAAAGAGACGATACAGTCTTCGAGCAAGCGAGGAGTACTGCTTGACGGATGCTTTTGGGATGCTTACTCGCGACGGGAAGTTGCGGCTGGACGAAAGAAACGACACGATGGAGTCCAATGTGTGAATCATATAAGCAGGTGCAGAGCACTCTGAGTTTCCCTTGTGTGCTGCACACAGAAAAACCCATTCATCTGTGGCCTTCATCACCGGGCATGAATTGGCGGTGCAGTGCGGTGCAAGCCTGGCAAGATACACGTTAAGTTGGCTGCAGAAGAACCGGAACAAGTCGTAGATCCACAGATTCTGGTCTTCGCCTTCCGGAAGCGAGACAAACGACGCCGCAGCCTCAAGACTCGTTGCAAACATTGCGGCTCGCGAAGGACTGTGGGCATGCGATTCAAGTCGTTCGTACAGTGCAAACATGGTCGAAGGACATCCTGGGGAAGCCACAAGCTGTGTGTGGCGATACATGTCCGAGCGATGCGTGCCAGGACGCAGTCGGCGACGATCCGAAGCGGGAACAGTAGATACTGCAGCGGTCATTATTTTTGATGTCGTCTACTTTGCACCACAACTAAATACGCTAATGAAAACGACAATTTTTTTTGTTTTTCTTTTGTTAACTCGTCACAGCCACACGATCAGTCAAAACGTTGCTGGAGCCTGCAAGCTACTGCTGCATTAGAGCAAATGCAGTAGGAATGCAAATCACAGAAACGTGACAACTCCCTCATTGCAGAGGCTTGATGCTAAACAAAAAAAAGGTCATCAACAGTTGTTTCTTTTACAGCAGGAAAAAGACGGCAAACATTTTGAGCGAGGAGGCGTCGGATTCCGGTGTTGTCACCGTTTCTTCTGTGATGCAATAACGGTAATTCGCGACCGTTGCTGACTGCAGTCATGAGACTGGTTATTTTGACGACCATGCACTCATACTGAGAAAAAGTTACTGCTTTATGTTTGTTCCTGGACGCTGCATGGCACCGTAAGCATCTAACGAACTAAATGAGAGCGGGCACCGCAGGCCGCCAGCGACTGCGCAACACGGAACACGGCTATGAAATGTAGCGATAAGAGTTGTCGTCGACGCGCTCAATATAGTCGCGTTCAAGCAGGACTCCAATGTTTTCCTTGATGTCATGGAGCTGGGGGACAAAGCGCGACTGGAGGAGCGACAGGACTTCGGAGACCAGCTCGGAGTGGGTGCACTTGCGGCGAGTCTTCATGACGCGAACAATGGATGCTTGGATTAGCGCCTTTCGATCCTCCGCAATGGACTCAAACGTGTGTGCGATCTCCTTGTGCGATTCGCGAAGAGCATACTGATGGATCTGCAGACGGCGTTTAGAACTTCGAAAAAACATGTTCACTCCATAGGCACAGAGCTGCTCCAGCGACTCGCTGTTCGCATTGTGGTGCGACTGGTTGCTTGGCAATTTTCCGTCATCGTTTCCATCGTCGTCGCGGCTGCCTTGCAGTCCCTCAAGATCCGATCTCTTGGCCACGATGCCTGCACGAATCAGCGTTTTCATGTGCATTCTCGCAACAGCGTCGTCCACACCAAGAATGCGGCTCATTTCCGCGACCGTCAGCCAATTGTGCTTGTTGAACAAGATGAGGATGGACATTTGAAACGTCGTGACTTGGAATTCATAGTGCGGGAAAGAGTGATGTCCGAGCAAGGGAAACATGGTGCGCATCACGCCATTGGAAGTGTGGTGCAGCCACGTCAGCTTGCGACCCGAGTGCTGCGCTCTGTAAAACACGTCGAACGCCAGAATGAAATTCGCAAGCTCGGTTGGAGCAAGGAAGCCAGGCACGGTGCTGTTGAGTTGCCACGCACCGGCTGTGAGCACCATGGCCTTGAAGTCGAAATCGTACAGACTGCGCAATCGCAGCCCCTCGTCGACGGAGCAAAACATTCTGCTGAGATCGTCGGAGACACGAACGTCTTGGAACATGCGAGACAGTTTGTGAATGTACTCAAATCGGCTTTCCGGTTTCAGCTTCGCAATCATCAGCTCCTCGTAATCAAGCTCCACAAGGCCCTGGATGAGTCGGCGTCCAAGGTACTCTTGAAAAAAAGCATCAAACACATCGCGCTGCGGTAGCAGTCGATACAGAGCTACAATGCACGAGATGTTGTCTTCAATCTCAGATTCCGGAAGAGAGCGCATTTCGCGATGGCTGCGACGAAGTAGATGGTCAGAAAACCTGGCAAGAACAATCGGCACTTGCGCAAAAGTTGCGCCAAGAACCTGTGTCATGCCGGTCTCCACGGAGCTTTCAAATCCAACATCACCCGCAAATGCCGCGCAAGCAAAATCGGCAAACCGGTGGTACGTTTCATACAACGCCTTGACCACTGGGGTAGGATCTAATTTAAAATCCACGATGACATCCTGCCCTCCAATGTTCATCACAACCTTGGCGCCAGCAGTATGCTGCGGTTGACCTGCCAGCGACGTGGATCCTAATGATGCCGATGCAGATGCCGATGCAGACAGCAAATCAGGGGTCGACCCCTCATCGGAAAGCAGGGGCTTGCTCACGTCGCCGTCGATTGAGAAATTCCGACGACCTTTCCGACTCTCGGAAACCTCCGTACACACTCGCTGCAGCTTGGCCAGGCCAGTCTTCGCAACGTGATCTTCCACTAACTTGCGATAGTGGACAAGGAGAGTGTCGTCTGTGGCAAGTAGCAAGTTATACAATCTCCTGCTGCCTTGCACGTCAAAGGAGTGCAAACAAACTTCGCACTCGTCCAGGAACTGCCTCATCCGAGAGCCAAGAACCGCGTCTGCAAGCGCTTTCAACAGCGGTCGCTCGGAGCACGCATGCAGATACCGGGAAACAAACTTTTGGTCAACCAAAATTCGGTCTTGCAATGCAGAGAGCAAGTCTCTCATGGAGTGTTCGACAAGAAACGAGCGCGCAAATGAATCGCTTTGCTTTTGAATGGAATCAATCAACACCGATTCCAGCATCGACTGATACAGCGACAGCGGCTTCGAGGATTCCGCGTAGATCGTCAGCAATGAACTCACATACATTGCGATTGCTGTAAAGGGGGCTTCTGCACTCTCACTGGACTCTGCAAGATCAGCTCTCGAAGATGTCGATGAATGCGTGTACCTTGTTTCGTACAAGTCGACAACCGCTTCGTTCAGCAGAGGAGTCAAGTGATCCAGAATCGCGTGTCTCCAGACCGTCAGGCACATTGTTTTAATTTTTGAAACGCGCACAATGGAAGCCGCGTTTTCCCCGAACTTTCCTTCTCGCAGCAGCTGCTTTGTTCTTCGAATCCAGTCCTTTTCCAAGTAAAACAGCAGGACAGAAAGAGTGGTTGCGGCTACCGAGAAGCTCATCCACGCTTTCGAGTACTCTATCAGCATGGCCTGTGGGCCGGCATCTCTGTATACACCAGTCAGAACCTCACGAACATGCAGCCGAAGATGCTCATTCACAAGACTTTCCGTGTTGAAGTACAGGAAGGCAGGTTGGGGATCGCGTTCAATCAGTAAAACATGCGGTGCGGAAAGCTGATCGGTCCCAAAAGCCGCAGCAGGCCCAGGCACGTTCGCACAGTTCCACGTACAGAACCGATAGACACGCGACATGATCGGCTCCCAATCCGAGGGAGTCTGGTATCGAAGAGGATCAAAAAGAATGTTTCGAATCGATCTGCTCAAGAACTCCCACGACTCTCGATAATCAATCGGCTGAAGTGCCTTGAGCGTTACTCCATGATGCGTAGCAAGCGGCATTCTTCTCGGCGCCGCCTTAACCCTCCCAAGAAAAAAAAAAAAAATACAATAAAATAAATACAGAAACATCTGTTAAACAAAACTTTCAGGAGTCACATGAACGCAAAACATGAAAGTCGGGGAATCGGGGAATTTCGGAGAAGAGATAAAAGATCCGGCAGCCAAAAGACTTTTGTACCATCAACGGAAGCCAGCAGCCGCATGCCAAAAACTATGAATCATTATTGTTGATAATCGGCTAAGCTATCGCAGAAGACAGATCCAAAGTCACGTGTTTTTTTGATTTTTTATTTGGGGCGTGCACCAGCTCTTCAATGCAGTCAAAGGGTCATCGCAGCCAGCAAACTCCCAACCGACCCAGCATTCAAACGTTGGAGGAAACAGAATGTGGTCGGCGGCGCTGCACATCGCACCTGAGGACGCTTTTGCCTTTGCTCCTTCTTGTTCTCTGACTTGGAAAAAGCCCATTCCGAACGCACTCGATCACATCTTTTTGTGATTTGATCATCCGCAGCTTGCTCAGCAAGGTGCGACGAGAGGGGGGATCAACGGGTTTCTTGGTTCCCCGTGTCTTCAGGCATGGCCGGATCTGATCTTGTCGGGAAGTTCCCTCTCTGGAGCCATGCGATGTGTTTTGTCTTTGTCACTGATGAAAGATGCTGCTTGAGGGTTTTGATTATAAATATGAGAAACAAACAGAAAATAACAGAAAATAACAGAAAATAACAGAAAATAACAGAAAGGAGAAGAAATGAGTGCAGAATGAGAGAAATTCTGGACTTGACTACGGTAGGAGCATCGCGTCCCCCAATAGGGTTGGATAAGCAACTTCCGGTATGATGTTGTTTGATGTTCAACATCGACAGACAAGGCTAGCAGCCGTTGCGAGGCACTCTCCCGCGCCACCCACCCTGGCAGGCGCCATTCCAGCAACGTTTTTGCGTGTATTATTCATTTATTTATTTAGTTTGTTTCCCTTTCTCCTCTTCTGAGAGAACGAAGGAAGGCATTGGGGACTTTTTGATTTCTATTGACGATCATGCAGAAGCCAGGAGGCGAGGAGTTTCCGTCTCCAATTCGCGGTCAGTCTATCGCTGCCTCGAGCGATGCGAACCCAAATGACGGGTCATTTGACTTTTCAAAGTATACTGCGCCAACGACTGCCGAGCGGAAGTTACGAAAGTCCGGAATCAATCGGAAGCACAGACCAACTCCAAAGAAAATCACACTGGAATTGGATGAAGAGCTGGGTTCATCGGAGGACTCCGAATCGCAGGTGTCCGAAGTATCGTCGTCGGCAAGCTCTCGAGGGTTAGAGCCTCGGAGACGGATGTCGATGCAGTCTGCGAGGGCCGGCACAGGGGATGCGCTGGAGGAGGAAAATGAAGGAGACATTGTGCATGCGAATGCATCGGACTTGATCAAGGCAGCAAGAGCATTGAGGAAAAAGAGAGAAGCGATGAAGACACAGGAATTGGAGCTTGAGATTCAAAAAGATGGGATTGAGGAACGCGAGACTGCGTTGGAGTATTCGTCAAATCAGCTCAAGAAGGAGAGAAGAACTCTGGAGTTGCAGAAGCAGGAATTTCTGGAAATGGAAAAGAGGTTGCGGACCCAAGAAAGGGAGCAAAGTCTGTTGGCGAAGCAGCTATCCACCGAGTCATTTGCAGAGATGGAGGCCAGAACGCGGGAGTTGGAAACCCGCGAGAAGGCTCTGAGTGAAAAGCTGCTGGCCATCCAAAGGCAGCAAGTCGATTTGGACAGCAGACAGCAAATTCTGGATCAGCAGGCTGACGTCTTGGCTGCCCAATCCCAAGAAGCAATATCGTTTGATGAGTACCGACGACAGCTGCGAGAAAAGGAGAACGAGATCAGGAAGCTGAAATCCAAGACAACGGAACTGACAGGCCTCGAGAGAGATGTCGAGAAGAAGATCAAGGGCTTGGAGCGAATGGAGCGACAGTTGCAAGAACAGGCCAAGAGCATGGAATCCCGTGAGGCCTCTTTGCGCGATCGTGAGTCCAGAGCAGCAGATGTTGATGCGCGTGAGAAGTCCATCTACAATTTGCAAAAGGCACAACAGGAAGAACGGTCCAGAATGGAGATGCAGCGACGAGATTTGGACGCTCTCGCCCAGGATTTGGATCGAGAGCGAACAAGACTGCAGACGCAAGCAAAGGACATCCAAACGACATCGGAATCGATCGCAAACGAACGCAGAGTCTTACAAAACGAAAGTGCAATGATTGCTCGTGAGAGAGCTTCATTAGCGGAAGAACAAAAGATCGTCAGACAATCGCAAGAGGAGGTTCGCAGGGTTCGAAGGGACCTGGCGGACATGGCTGCGGATTTGCAGAAGCGCGAGAAAGGCGTCCGAGATGATTTAGAAAAGCTGCTGTTGGAGCAGGAACGAAATGAGAAGAATGAATCCAGGATAGAAGCGCAGATTGATCATCTGGAATCATTACGAAAGGAAGTGGAAGACGGTCGCAAGATTCTAGACGAGCATACTGCTCGGTGGAACAGTGAGCAGGAGGCGATGAAGGCGGAATCTGCAGAACTTCTGCAATTAAGAGCCGAAGTTCAGAGAGAGTTAGCGGAGGTCGAAGGCGGTCGCGATGATCTGAACAAACGGCATGCACAATGCGCTTTGCTTGAAGAGAACCTTCGAGTCCAGGAACGCACGCTGAAAGACTTGAAGACTCGTGTGGACGATATGCATGCACGTGTTTCGTTCGATTCGCAAGAAATTGCTTCACGGCAAGCGGACTTGGACGGGCGTGAGCAGTACGTTCTCGAAAAGGAATCACGGCTTCGCAATCTCGAAGAACGAGAACAGCAGATTCGTATTCTGGAGCATTCGATGGAGGAGCGATCGAGAGAAGTGAGCAGTGCTGAGGATCGCCTCATCAAGTGGCAGACGGAGCTGACGCAACGAGAGCGCAAACTCGTGGATAGTGAGCGCATCGCAACGTCGGTGGAGGCTGAATTGCAGAAACGACAGAGAGAGCTGTTGTCGCACCACGGCGAACTCAAGAAACTGCAAGAATACTTGGAGCGCGAACGCCGGATGGTTGACCAAAAACAGCACGATTTGGAAGCTCGAGAATCGCAAATCATGACCAGTCGACAGAACCTGCGTCAAGAGGAGCAACGGATGGGATCGATGAGGGAGGAGTACGAGCGACTTTTGGAGACCAAAAGAGCTCTCGGAGAAAAGGAAAATGTGCTCCGGGAGCGGGAGGAAAGAGTCCGAGATCTGGAAGCCCGCGAGCGCACAATTCAGGAGAAGACGAGCGTGTTGTCCCGGCGTGAGACGGAGATTGCGGACTCCGAATCGCACATCTTCCGAGTCAGAAAAGAAGTGGAAGAGAAATCGAAGAGCTTGGTGGAACAACAACGGAAGGTTGAGGACGACGCATCTCAGATTGCGAAAGAGCGACGGGAACTGGACGAGGCACTGGCCCATGTTGGAGAAGTCGAGGCTCGTTTGGCACAGCTCCAAATCGATCTCGATCGACAGAAACGCGATCTTTCTGAGAAGGAGCTGCATGTCAAAGAACGAGAGAAGCTTGCCGAACAGTCGATTTCGTCGTACAAGACGCTGAAGTCCGCAACAGAATCCGAGAGAGCTGCACTCGATGTTGAGCGCCAGCGAATGTCTCTTGGAGCAAGCCTTGTTGCCAATTCTACTTCAGTCCGCTCCGGTCGAACGTCTCCTGAGCGATTCGACTCTGTCGTGCAGAGCTTCCAATCAGTGAGTTCTACTCCCAGTCGTATGGGTCCTCCAAGCGCTATATCTCCACGGACTGCCGCGTCTTCCATGATACTGCCTCCTCCCAGTCGCACAAACCCTGTCAGCCAACAGCAGCAACCGTCGTCGAGGCTCCATTCGCAACGGAGCATCGACGCGGAACTTGCTGCAGCGCTCGGATCCGATCGTCCGTCGTTCAGTTCGTCGTATGGCACGTCGTCGTCACTGGATGCCGTTTCAGAAAACCTTCGTCGCCTTGAACAAGATTTGCAACGTCTTGGCGGCCCGCTTGGCGTATCGGCATCTTCTTCCATCGTTTCTGGAAGCAAGGATGGTTCCGGTTCCTCGACGATTGTTTCGCAGTTTTCAAACTCTTCTTCTTCTTCTTCTTCGTTTTCTTCCTATCTTGATGGACCGCTGGGGAATAATAACAGCTCAGCTAACATTCCTCAATCGGATTCTTCACCAGAACGCAGCACCCGTCCAACCAGCCGCGAGGCGAATCGTGGCTCCGGCATCGGCCAGCGAAAGCTGGAATATGACAAGCCGCCTCGAGCGCCGCCCACTGCAAGCTAAGCAATGTCCAGCGAGCCCATCCAGACAGGAAGAAGAGTGACAACAACAAGAAAGAAAACAATGTGTAAAGTTTATGAAAGCATTTGAAAGAAACACGTGGCAGCCTTCATTTCGTACCGACTCTCTTACCCTGTGCGTTTTGTTTGTTGGGGTATGTGTGTGTGTGTGTGTGTGTGTGTGTGTGTGTGTTGATTTATCGTGACTGGCGATGTTGGAAAACAGGCATCATCTCTTTGCATCAATGGTTCGCGAAGCATCGATCCGTTCATAAGCAATTTCGTCCATGAGCTCATCAATCTTTTCTTGGATAAAATCGACGTCCTTTTCCGCAACAAGCAAATGCAAACTGTCAAATTCGCAGATTATGAACCTGCGCACATGCACATTCAGATTCTTCAAGAACATGCATATTGCTTCATCCATGCATTTGATTAAGACGCCTCGTGATTCACGCATTCCCCACACCGTACGTCAGCCCGCACCAGCCAAGAAGAAGAAGAACAAGCCGAAGACGACAAAGATGATGAAAAGATGAAGATATTTGCAGTTCCAAGACGCGCGCATACTCGGAATGCTCTTTTACAAACTGTGCACATGACTTGAGGTCCTTTGAGGACTCCCAAGTCACGAAATAGCGACTCCTGCTTCTCTTTTCGTTTCATGCAAACGATTTCCGTTCGCTAAAACATGAATCATTATTGTTGATAATCGGCTAAGCTATCGCAGAAGACAGATCCAAAGTCACGTGTTTTTTTGATTTTTTATTGGGGGCGTGCACCAGCTCTTCAATGCAGTCAAAGGGTCATCGCAGCCAGCAAACTCCCAACCGACCCAGCATTCAAACGTTGGAGGAAACAGAATGTGGTCGGCGGCGCTGCACATCGCACCTGAGGACGCTTTTGCCTTTGCTCCTTCTTGTTCTCTGACTTGGAAAAAGCCCATTCCGAACGCACTCGATCACATCTTTTTGTGATTTGATCATCCGCAGCTTGCTCAGCAAGGTGCGACGAGAGGGGGGATCAACGGGTTTCTTGGTTCCCCGTGTCTTCAGGCATGGCCGGATCTGATCTTGTCGGGAAGTTCCCTCTCTGGAGCCATGCGATGTGTTTTGTCTTTGTCACTGATGAAAGATGCTGCTTGAGGGTTTTGATTATATATATGAGAAACAAACAGAAAATAACAGAAAGGAGAAGAAATGAGTGCAGAATGAGAGAAATTCTGGACTTGACTACGGTACGAAAATCGTATTGTTTTGATGTTCACCGTTCATACACAAAGCTGTCAGCTTGCTTTGTCCTTTAAAATTAATTATTTTATCTTTAA
The DNA here is from genome assembly GCA_009859145.1 of Andalucia godoyi. Lineage (NCBI taxonomy): Eukaryota > Jakobea > Jakobida > Andaluciidae > Andalucia > Andalucia godoyi. Next base: position 55,789 of record VRVR01000002.1, read on the forward strand.
ATTTTGTTTTTCTCGTTGCTGTTGAGGTGCTGAGCGGAATGCGAGATCGGGTGATAGTGTGGGTGGTGTTGGTACTTGCGCTTCTGTGTCGTGCAGTCAGCGCGAGTGGTCCTGTGTATGTGCTCTCGAATGTGCATGATACGCCGCAAGGGCAGGAAGGCTCGCTGACGCTGCAAGATGGAACAGTTGGGCCCTATGGATCGGATATCCCGAATCTCAAGCTTTCCGTGATGTTTGAAACGGAAAATCGACTGCACATCAAGATCACGGATGCAGATCATGCAAGATGGGAAGTCCCGCTTGTGGCACAACCGACTTCTTTCTTGGGTCCGAACAAGAATGAACAAGCAAACTACGACATTTCTCTTCAAAACAATCCGTTTTCTTTCAAGGTGACGAGAAAAGCGGACAATGCTGTCATATTCGACACGGCAAATATGCCATTTGTGTTTGAAGATCAGTATATTTCGTTCGGCTCGTGGATGCCGCAGAATGCAAATGTCTATGGTCTCGGAGAGAGGGTGCATCCATTCCGATTGGATCCGTCTGGAAAGACGTACTCGATCTTCACGGTCGACAGAGGCACTGCTGTGGACAGGAACCTCTATGGTGCGCACCCGTTCTATACAGAGTTCCGAAACGGAAATGCCCACGGTGTCTTCTTTTTGAATTCCAATGCAATGGACGTGTTGCTGAACCCGGGGGCTATAGAGTTCCGCACCATCGGCGGTGTTGTGGACTTGTACTTCTTCATGGGCCCGCAGCCCGAGTCGGTTATTCAGCAATACCAGGAAATCATTGGGAAGCCAGTGCTCATCCCGGCGTGGTCACTCGGAAATTCTCAGTGTCGCTGGGGATATGCAACGATCGACGACGTGGAGCACGTCATCGGGAACTACTCTGCGCATAATCTGCCACTGTCTGTGATGTGGTCGGACATTGATTACATGAATGGATATCGCGATTTTACTACAGATCCCGTTCGATACCCCGTCCCGCGCGTGCAGCAGATGATCAACCAATTGCATTCGCAAGGAAAGGAGTACGTTGTCATCATTGACCCAGGCATCAAGGTGGAGCAGGGCTATCCTGCGTATGACCAGGGGCTGCAAGACGGCATTTTCATCCTGGAGCCCAATACCACGAACCCGATCCTCGGGCAAGTTTGGCCTGGAATCACTGCCTTCCCTGACTTTTTGACTCAAAAGGGACGAGCATACTGGAAGAACCAAATCCAGAGCTTCCTTTCACAAGTCCCTGTTTCTGGACTGTGGATTGACATGAACGAGCTGATTTCGTTTTTGGATACGCCTTGCTCCGGAAAGATAGGGAGCTTTGATCCGGACAACCCACCGTATGTTCCAGGTCCCGATCCTTTAGACCTTCGAACCGTTTGCATGTCCTCGCGAACAATGGATGCGACGCAGATCTCATACAACACGCACTCGCTGTACGGGTTTTCGGAGAGCATCGCAACCCACGATGCCCTTGCCGCCCTGAAGAATTCTCGTCCATTTGTTCTTAGTCGCTCGACGTTCTCCGGCTCTGGCCACTACAGTGCACACTGGCTTGGTGACAATGATGCCACGTTCGATGCCCTTGCGCAGTCGATCCCTGGCATCTTGAACTTCAATATCTTTGGTGTTCCGATGGTTGGTGCTGATATCTGTGGGTTCAATGGCCCCACAAATCCCGAGTTGTGCACTCGCTGGATTCAGCTTGGTACGTTCTACACCTTCATGCGCATGCACAACGCCATCAGCGAAGGCCCCAAAGAGCCGTACGCCCTTGGCCCTCAAGTCCTCACTGCTGCCCAGCGCATGTTTAATGTCCGTATGAGTATGCTTCCGTACCTGTACACACAGATGTTCCGAGTGCATGCATCTGGTGGCACTGTCTTGCGAGCCATGTGGTTTGAGTTTCCGTCCGATGCGAGCGACCAATTGGCGTACATGGATCAGCAGTTCATGTTTGGACCGTCGATTCTCGTTGCCCCGGTTCTCACACAAGGAGATGTTACGAAGAGTCTGTACCTTCCTTCGGGTGTCTGGTACGATTTTTGGACTGGTGCTCCAACAGTCTCCACCGGACAGTGGTTCACAGTGGTTGCACCGATTCAGTCCATTCCAGTGTATGCGCGCGGAGGGCACATTGTTCCGAAGCAACAGCCTGCAATGTCGGCGCGACTTACGTACAAGAACCCGTACGATCTTGTGGTCGCCCTTGATGCGTCGGGGAATGCAGACGGCGAGCTTTATGTTGACGATGGTGATTCCTTGCAAACGTTGCAAAATGGGAAGTACACCCATGTTGCGTTCCAGAGCACGTCGTCCGCATCCAGCGGGACGTTTTCCGCCAGCATTGACAAGCAAGGCTTCGACGTTTCATCATTGTTCATCCAGTCCGTCACCTTCCTTGGAGCTGCATGCCCCTCCGGATCGCCCAAAGCAGTTGTGAATGGAAAATCGGTGGCCGCAACGTACTCCGCCGACGTCAAAACGCTCTCTCTCACCGGCCTCAATGCTCCTCTTGCAAAATCGGTAGCCGCTAAATGGAGCTGCTAACTTTAAAAACTGTTTTTTCTTCCTGTCTCCCCCTGTTTCCCTGTTTCTTTGCTTGTCGCTGTTCTGCGGTCTGCACTATCCTTGCCATCCCCATTGACATTTCTGAGGCCGCAGGCGTGCACCACAGAGCCATCGAGGCACCGACGAGCGTCGGAGAGAGGGGTCGGGCACTTTCCTGCCAGTCTCAAAACTCGTTTTTGCATGCAATCTTTCAGCTGGCGGCGAAGGACGAAGGATCCTGGAACCCATCTAAGGTTTTCCTTCAAAGAACGGCTAGGTCGGCAAACACGGCAGAATGAGTGAATATTGGATTGTGGATTTTCAAGGAGAAGGAGCGCTCTTGGAGTCGTGTCTTCATCTTCGCAAAGCCGTCTTTTGCGATGAACAGAATGTCCCGATCGACGAAGAAGTGGATGGGCTGGACGACACTTCGCACCACTATGCGATCTTCCGATGTGAACTGCCCCCGCAGCAATCTCGGGGATCCGCCAGCACCCCCAAGAAACTCCAATTGCGGGAAGTATCCAGAGTCATGACGGCACCGGAGCTGTGCGCCCAGTATTCGGCGGCACAGCGTAATGCGTCAATTGTGGCGACGTGTCGCACACGGGTTGCAAAAGAGGAGGACCCGAGGGTCGCGGATGCTGTGAAGAAGGGGAAAGCCAAGATTCAGCGCGTGGCAGTTCGAATGGACCATCGAAACCGTGGAATTGGAAAGTGTCTGATGGACTATGTCCTCGAACAGCTGAGGGCGATTGGGCAGCCAGATGGACCCATCGCCGTTGTCGTGCTTGGGGCACAGGCACATGCAATTCCTTTCTATGAGCATCTTGGATTTACTGTCTACAGCGATCTCTACTTGGACGCAGGCATCGAACACAAGGATATGAAAATGTACCTTCACAGCACCTCCGATTCGAATCACCAACCGCATGATCATTCGTCGTAATAAACTCTAAAAACACGGGACACCTTGACTCGTGTGTCGTCGCTCATGTTTATCTGCTATTGTTCACTCTGGGATGTGCAGAGGGTGTTGCTATCTGCACCTCTGCGCAGCGACCATCGGACTGCAAAAGTTGTCTGGACCACGTAACAGCTCGGATCACACCCGCTGTTGCTCCTCAGGCTGCTGAGTGTATGTAGAGGATCACCGATCAAATTCTTCGCGGTCCGCACACTGCACGCTTAAGGAACGAGAATTACAACTCAACTTCCGAGTTCAGTTCAGCGTTTCGGAAATCGAGTTTGGCAGTCCGAAATTGAGCTGAGCAGCCTTTGGCAGATTTCACTGTGCTTGCTGTTGGGTTTTCCTTTCTGTTGTTTCTTTCATTCTTTCTATATATTTTTTTTTTCCTTCTCTTTCTCTCACTTTGGCTGTTTTCTTTTAAATGGCATTTCAAAAAACAAAAATTGCATTTTTCTGTGTACACAGGGGTTACTAAACTTTTTGCTGATTGATTATTGAAGGGGCGCAAAGTGTAGAGAGAGAGAGAGAGAGAGAGAGAAAGAGAGAGAGAGAATGCTTGCGTGGGGAGCTTCGTTTGGCAAGCGTGTGATGTCGTCGCCGTCATGGCTGTGGTACATGCAGCAGCTTGAGGATCGTCCGATTCTAGTGAAGGCGACAACGACGTCCATTGCGTACGGGATGTCCAATGCGATTGTGCAGACATACTATCTTTCCAAGGGCGAAAAACACGAATTTTCGTTGCGAGAAATGGCGGTGAATGCTGGCATTGGGTTCGCGGCCGGCGCGGCCTTCCACGGATGGTACGGATATCTGGATCTGCTTCCTGTTCGTATTATGCATGCGTGGCACAAGGTGAAGATCCGTGGAATGTACTCGTTTGCAGCAAATCTCGGGTTTATGAATAATTCGTCGTTCCAGACGGTGTACCAGGAAATGGTGAAGACACAGATCACTCCAAGACTCATGGGCAAGAAGGCGTACATGGCGACAAAGTTGATTGCAGATGAGCTGGTGTTTTCATCGCTGTTTCTCTGCTTTTACTACTCGGTCCTCACATCTGCAATGGGCGGATCGCTGCAGGATGCAAAGGAAAAGGTCTTTGACAAGTTTGGTGCGGCCTATGTGACCGACATGGCCATCTTCTTGCCGCTCCAGTTCTTGAATTTCAAATACGTGCCGGTTATGCTGCAGCCGCTCGTGGTGACTCTCGGTAACTTCTTCTTCTCCACAGCTCTCAACATCATTGGACATGACGGTCCGCACGAGAAGGCAAAGAAACCTGTCGTCTGCTCGTGCTGCGGACGTCCATTCGAGGATTCCCCAGTCTCCGCTATCGTCGCACCAGCTGCGCCGTCGTCTGTCTTGATTGCGCCACTCGTCGCTAAGCCAGCACATGATCAACCGGCGCCCAAGTCGGTCGTCGATGTGTTGATTGCACCACCAACGGAGCAGAGTTCCCAGCCCCATAATGCTGTGGTGGTGGCCCATGCTGTTCCGGCAGAGGTAGTGCAGGAGGAACTGGCAGTTGCGAGTGCCAGTCAGCAGCAATAATGGCAAGGTACAATTTGGAGAAACAAATACGCTCGCGTTGATGTTTTTCTTTCTCTTTCTATTTTAAAACTTAGACTTTGCAATTCCCGCTGAACGAAATATAGATTTGTTTTATGTTTGTTGTTGTTGTTGTTGTTGTTGTTCTTTACCAACACGATTTCCGGGTTCGTTGTCCGGAAGGAAGTAAGCATTAATTGTGTTTTTTAAATTTTAAATTTACTTATTTTTATTTGAAAAGAAGAAAAAACACATCAGACAGCACCCCGACGCCGGCCGATTAGAACAGCCACACCAAGAACAGCTGCAACAGCAACGGAAAGCGCTGCAAATCGCCAGGAAGAAGGCACAATCGATCGAAGGGGAAACGCAGAATGTTTCTCAGCTTCCGAGAACGTCAAGCATGGAAACTCGCGGTCGTCCGAATATACAGGTAATGTAAGGATGCTGGGGAGCTGCCCGTCCAACGGTCCTGCCGAGATGGACGATAAATTCAAGGACATCTTGGAAGCATCAGATTTGCGCCAGCGCCGGATCGCAAATGAGGGTGAAGTAAGTGGATCTTGTGCGTCAGCGATAGCGCTCTGAACGTCGGGTGCATTCATATGCATGGCAGCGTCGCGAGCGGGATGATCTGCCACAGTCGAGTTTGGTGAAAACACCAATCGCTTCACAATGGCGCTCCTGGGAGTTCTCATCGCCGATTTTTCTCGAGACTCGTGCAGAGGAGTTGTGAAGCAAGAAGCTTGGGAAGCATGTTGATGCGCGCTTGGCGGCCTGCTGCAAAAACTGCTTTGAGCATCCTGTAGTTGAATGGGTGACGCCAGCGCGTGTGAACGAGAGGAATCTGGTGATGACGTTGCCAAAGTCATCGGCGCAGCTGTTTGCTTCGGTGCCTGGCTCTGGGAGAAGTCGACTACTTCATTGCAGGATCTGGTATCGCGATGTCCAGCAGAAGGGTCGTGCATGGTGATGTTGCTCTGCGACGCTTCTGAGCTTCTGAGACTCCAATGTGGAGCATGAAAAGATCTCTCGGAGACGTCAACAGCTGCAGAAGCTGGCATGGCACCGTTTCTGATTTCTATCCGAGTCGCCAAGCTTGCAAACAGGAGGCGGAGACGGAAGCAGCAGTTCGTATGAAGACAAAGTTCGTGCACAAGCTTCCAATAGGATTCCCAGAAGGCCTGGCTCGCATCGTCGACAGCTTCGAAATAGAGAGGTGCATCGTGATCGCCACACCCAGGACAGTTCCAGTTCTTGGCTTCGTGGATCCATCGTCGAACGCACGAGAGGATATCCGAATGAGAGATTTTAGAAGGTTCGGCAGAGTATGCTTTCAAAGACATCATCAATACTCGAGAAAGTCGAGGAAACAGAAGGGGCTCCGGAGACGACGTGAACTCTTCCTCCGACAGACACGTTCTCCTAGACGACACCACTTCCAATGCCGATCGCATCACACATTCGTGCAGTTCCGACCAGCATTGCAGAATGCCGTCGATAAAGTGCACGAATAGCCTTCTCAATCGCTCCCGCTCCTGCAGAAACGTCGACCCGGATGTGTTCTTGCTGTGACTGCCACGATCAACTGCAAACCGCTCAAACATCTCTTCAACCGCCGCGCCAGCATTCAGTTCAATCGCTCCAAGCAGCGCCTGGCTTGACAGCAGACATGCACACATCCAGTCCTGATAATCATCCTCCGAATATACTGAGCGTGTGTCCGGACGACTTCTGGACAAGACTTCAAGAGCTTCGAGAGCGTCGGCAACCAAACGAGGCAGCGATCCGGCGTCGAAGCGAGCGGTTGAATGGACATCGCCAGGAGAGCTGTTCTGAATGTTACGCATTGTGGCGACGCATTCATAGTACTCCGATTGCATTATTTTAAAAAAGTCCCATTCTGCGGCTTGAAGCTGTGTCATGTACCATAAAATATTTAAATGAGTTTTTGTTTTGTTTTCTTTTTGGGTACACGGGGGCCGTTAAAACCCTGACGTGACAGCGTGGGACATTTCCATACAAGCAGACCTCTCGGGTTGCCGATGCGCTCGGGACAATCGCCTGCGTTGCACATTCGAAGCATGAAAATGGGCGCCGTAGCCGAGTGGCTTTTCAGAGCGTCCTGAATGCATCTGACGGCCAGCCCAAGTGCTCACGCTAAATCACAAAACACTGTACGGCGTTACGGCGTACTGCTCGCCAGATTATTGATCATCGGCTAAAGCTATCATCGAAGGCAGATCCAAGCCACATGTTCTTTTTATTGTATTTTTGGGCACCAACTCTCCAATCCTGATCGTTCTGCACCAAGGGATCATCGCAACCAACACATTCCCCAAGCGATTCAACATTCAAAATTGAACGATGATTGCGAACAGTGTTGGTCGCGTGGATGCGAAAACTAGCATCTCTCATTTGAGGACGCTGGAAATGCTCCAGACTACCGATCTTCTCGTGGATACGGAACATCCCGTGCATCCTTTCGTCGTGTATGGCTCTTTCACAACCTGGATTGCCGTCCCCAACTAAAGAAATGCTGGAAAGGAAATCTTTGTGCCAGTGAAGCATAATCCAAATGGTCGAGGGGCGGTTCTGATGCCGCCTGTCGTACGAGAATGACAAAGCAGGAGATTGTCATTGTCGCATCGCATTTGCTCCTTTCGCTTTCGCTCTTTCTTTTTCGTCCTCTCTCTCTCTTTCTCTCTCTTTCTCTCTCTTTCTCTCTCTCTCTTTCTCTTTCTCTCTCTTTCTCTCTCTCTCTGTCTCTCTCTCTTTCTCTCTCTTTCTCTCTCTCTCTTTCTCTCTCTCTTTGTCTCTCTCTCTCTGTCTCTCTCTCTCTGTCTCTCTCTCTTTCATTCATTTATTCTTTCTTCCTTTCTTTTTTGAATCTTTCATTGTACATATTTTTTAAAAGTGTCTGTTTTTAATGGCGCGGAAGGCTGCGGTGAAGAAGCTCCTAAGGAAGCCTTCGTTGAAGCCAGCAGAAAAGGTTCGTCGAGATTCCTCTTCGGAAGAGGAAGCAGACAGTATTGATGTTTCTGCGAATCTAAAGCAGTACAAACCGTCTGCGGATCTTGCATTATCTGAAGAATCAGACAGTGAAATCGAAATTCCGTCGTTTGGCACTGCCGACGATAATGAACATGAGTCCGAGGAACCGGTTGTCTTTGCTAAACAACGTGAGGACGAGGATGATCAAATAGCATATTTGGGGTCAGAAAAAGATGGCGATGATGATGGTGATGCGAAAGTGGACGGGCTACTTCACGAAATGAGCGAAAAGCTGGGTGAGGTCGAAAACAACTTCCCAATTGTAATCGAACGATCGAAGCTTTCTGCCGAGTTGCGCGAGTCTGGTGTTTCATACCTGGATCTCAAGGCGGACCTGATGTTGTCTTATTTAACGCAGCTGGTCTTTTCCATGTTGCTCCAAGTGGAGGGCCAGTCTGTTAAGAACCACAGGATCGTTGAAGATCTGATCCGAACTCGAGTGATCTTGGAAAAACTGAGGCCTGTGGAAGGCAAGCTCAAATACCAAATCAACAAGCTCATCAAAATGGCTTCTGATGCTGCAGCTGGGCTGAAGCCGTCTTCTAATGAGGAGAACGATGTCTTGTCTCTGAAGCCCAAGCCAGAAAACTTTACTATGGATGATGACGAAGCGAATGATATTCTCGGAGGTATGTTGGCAGTTCCTGATCTTTGTTTCTCTTTTTTTCCCTTTCTTAATTTTATTTTTCATTTTATTTTTGGGGTGGGGGGGGGGGGGGCTTCATCCCACCTTCTGTTCTTCTTCATAGCCGCAAGTAACCAACCTGCGTCGGAAAATTCATCTGATTGTAGGTCAAATCTTGTGGCGAGATCAATCCTTAACTGGACCGGGTCAAAAAAGCATTTGTCGTGTGATCACTGTCTATCGATGAACCGTCACGATCCCGGAAATTTCTTTTTCTTTTTTTCTCCTCAAACTCATTTTCCCTCTCTCCTCTTTTTCACAAATGATGTGCTTGAGCAGTTGGCTGACCCTAGTTGTTGTTTTTGAATCGACAGATGACGCAAAGTATGAAGCACCGAAATTTGCTTCGGTAGACCTCGAGTCTCGAACGGACAAACAGAAAAAGAAGGATGAGCAAAAGGCAATGAAACTTGCGCGATCGTCCTCCATGCTTCGTGCCCTTCGCGAGGAGCTTTCCGAAGCCCCTGTCGCGGCGAAATCCATTGGCGCCGAATTTGATGTCGATGAGAGTGAAGATGAGCGCGAGCGCCGTGACTTTGAAGAAGATACGTTTACTCGCTTAGCTGTTTCTCGGAAAGATAAGCTGAAACGCAAAGAGAAGCAAAAGAAGGCCGGTTTTGGTGATGCATTTGACGATTTTGGCGATTTTAAAGACTTGGAGATTTTACAAAGTCTGGCCAACAAATCGGAGCGCATCGAACGTGAAGAGGCTGTTCGTGAAGAGGCGTACAAGACAGCTTTCAAGCAAATGTCCAAGGAGAAGGATCGCAAGCGATCGTTGGCCGCCAAGGACGGCCCTGCTTTCAAGAAGCGACGAGTGACCCAGTCTTGAGTCATGCTTTTGTTTTTTCATATTATGGTATTCTATTCTATTTTATTCTATTTTGATTGTGGATATTTCGATGAATTCGCCAGGAAAACAAGGGTAATGTATCATATTAAGGTCGTATTGGTGTACAGTATTCCGGAATCATTTTTATGCCTTTTCTCACTGTCCGTGTTTTTTTTTGTTTCCCTCTTCTCTTGCATCGTGTCGATAGAATTCCCGTTTTATTCCGTTCGAAGCCGCTGCCACTATTTGCGATATGATGAAGCAATCTAAAGCGCACGCAAACAAACACACTGCCAAGCGCCCATGCGCATGTGTTTGCTATCTTGACAACCCCGTCACACGATGTCCCGATTCGTTTCGCCCCATTTTGATCATGAAATCCCTATAAACACGCCGCCGCGTGGCATTCTCGCACAGCGACGCTCATTTCTTATTGTTATTGTCCATGCAACGCACCATGTACGTCACGCCCGCAACGCTGTGCAAGACCCATGACAATATCCACCGCCACCTTCCGGCGCTGGGCCGCCGCCAGGAAAGATCGCCAAGGCGACAACGACGTGGCAGATGTTGACATGGGGCCATTATCAATTCCAGCAGCGGCTGCTCTTCAAAAATTGTGCGAAATCGCGGGGGCGGCAGGCGTCGGTTGTGACTTGTGACGGAGGAGTACACGTCTAAAACGTGCGGCCGTTGCGGAGGAAATCCATCGCAAGTTGTCTGGCAACAAGGTGGTGTGTTGCCCATCGTGCAAATGCACGCTCGACCGCGATTGGAACGGCGCTCGCAACATCTACATCTATCTTGGGAACGTCTCTCATGCCGAGGGGCGTGCTCGGGCCTGCCCCCTTCCCAATCATGTTATGCATGTTGTTGGGTTGCAGCATTGATTATGGGTGGTCAGCGATGATTATCCGTGGTTACTGTACAATGTATATGCTAGGTGGCTTTGGACTTTGGGGTCGCAGTGAACAATCGAGACACAAGATTCTTGAGATGCACAGTGGGTTTCTCGACCAGCCAATAGTAAATCGCGGAGATGACCATGGACAAGAAGAACAAAATACCAAAGTACTTCCAGAATACCACCGTGGAAAACTCACGGGTGACGGAATCTACCAAGATTTCGTGAGGATTGACGGTCATGAAGAAGCCGGTCAGTACGATAACGTGAATGAGAGAGAACGAATATCCGATGCTGGACAGCGGTTTCCAGATCCGCAAGGATGCTACGGCATTGAAGATCGATGCAAACGGCATTGCGATTGACGCGGTCAATCCATCGCTCTGACCGGCAAGCAGTCCAATGAGCAGCCATGCTCCAAAACAGACACCCATAGCAGGCCGCATCAGTGCGAAGGCGACGCTCCAAAACAGCGGTGATAACGGGGGCGACTCGAAAAGCACGTTATGGAATGTGTAGAACCAAAAGATCGCAAACGTGGTCGGCAGTCCCATCCATGCAGCGATCGCCACTGCTCGCTTCTGGATCTTTGCAGTCGACGCAAATACAATCCACGCGACAAACGCGCCAATTGCAAACGACGGTCCGCGAGCCCCGTACCATGAGTAGTTCTGCAGGTACGAGTGCACCCTGACGGCGGAGTTTGGCTGCAGGTAATTTGCTTCGTACACGATCCCCATTTCTCGGATAATATCATTCTTGTCGTCGAGAATCATGGTTTGTAGCGAAAACAAGTCAATTGGCGGCACAACGGAATCGTACTTCCTCCACTCAGACACGACAACGGGTGCAGTAGAAGCCAGCAGAATCGCAATCCACAGTTTGGCGGACCAGCGAAACGGACTGAAGACAAACACGAGTGCCAGCACAGACGGGAAGATCAGATCGAGTGGGACAGACCACAAATGACCACCGCAGATATGAAGTGCCATGGGAAGTGTGTGGTGCTGAAGCGTGAAGTAGTACCAGGAGATATCACGGCATTGGCTCGACGACACGTATGCCAGCAGCATAACGAGCACGTACGGAATGTACAATCGGATCAACCGCAAAATGCAAAAAACCACGCATTGTTGCATGGAAAGATGTCTTTTATGACCAACAATCTGCTTGAGTTGGTAAAAGGCTAGAAATCCAGAGAGGAAAAACAAGACATCTGTCGCCAAATGTCCGTTTTGCATAAACGACCCGTACGCAAAAGACTTGTAAGACTGATACACACTCGATGACATGGCAAGTTTCAACGAAAACCAAAGTGAAAAATGAAACGAAAAGGTCCAAAGCTGCGCAAACCCTCGAATCCCGTCAAGCACACTTAACGCACTCTTATTTGCTTTCGAGCCCGTCATTCTCCTCCTTTCCGTCCCTTCTCTCGCTAGTCTCTTTTCTTTTTTGTCCACTTTTCCACCTTGCCTTTCTCTGCAAATCTCTAAATTTCCTATAAAACTTTCTTTCTTTCTTTCTTTCTTACTTTAAATTAATTTTTTACTAAATTATGAATTTGCTCTCTTTGGGTATTTTGTGTTTTTGTGGCTCGAAGTCCGAGCTGCCGAGCTTTCGAGTGCTCGTCTTCGTTCTTCCCGAAAATCCCCGAGTTCCGAAATTTCCCGAAAGCCTCAACTGATACTAAGGTGTCGTTGCGGCTGACCTCGAAGAAAACATTAGGACAATCAGGAAACGAAAGAACCCAGAAGAAGCGGGAAGAAGATGCCGAAGAAGCGGTGAAAGGGTCAAGAGACACGCACGAGACGAGAGACGAGAGACGAGACGAGAGACGAAAATGGCGCTGGTGCTTGGTATGGGAGCTGGGGTGTTTTCAATTCTGTTGCTGTTTTTACTGTCGATTCTTGCGTGGTATCTTGCGTCCTACACATCGAAGTCCGTGTTGTACCATGTTATTATTATTGTGGTAATGTTCCTGCTGGTCATGTTCTTCATATTCGCGCCAAAGGGAGAGGACCTTGATCAGTATGGCAATGTAAAGGAGCAAGATGAGCAGTTTTGGTCCAGATTTGCCCTTGGATTCACTCTCTTCTTCATCGGCGTCCCCGTCGCAGCTTTGTTTGCGTGGGGCGAATGGGCAGTTGTTCCCATCCGAAACTCAAAGCCACACGACTCGTTCTCTCGGGTTGACCGTGTTCAGTAACACACACACACACACACACACACAGAGAGAGAGAGAGAGAGAGAGAGAATTGGGACGAAAAAGGCGTGTCCTCGGTCTCTTTGTGTTTTCTCTGGCGCAAATAATGTATCTTGTTTCCCATCCGTCAATGATGGTAGTGCTGTGTTAATTGGTCCTGTTGTTGTTCTTTATGTATATTATCATATGTTTTTCATAAATATAATACTCAATGTACAGTGCATGTGTGGGTGTGTGCGGGCGGGTGTGCTATGGAGTGCAGTAGTGACCTCTCCAGGGTCGGTCGGTGGACAGTGGGTCGCGTTCACAAAGGTTCCAATCGGTGATTTGGACGCGATGCATGCGCTCACCGTTGGATCCCGTGATGCCCATCCATGCCTGGTTGTCATTGACCAGATTGATGGCACCTCGAAAGTCAAACGGAACGACCATCTCAGGAACAAGCATGTTGTCGATATAGACCACCAGGAAGGCCGGCTCAAAAAACGTGGAGCTGTCCGACGACTCGAGAAGGGACGAAAACGCCTTCGTGGTTGAGACATATCGCTGCTGAATCGGCAGTTTCTGATGGTAATAGGGGACATATGCCACAGAAGCTTGGTGCCAGAGTCCGTCCTTCATGGTTGCAACCACCGGATGCATGCCCACGGTCCCTGCCGTGTGATTCGCTGAAATGACCGAGTATCCTAACGACGTCTGGACCGCAACATGGCTGTCGAACGCATCGCTGACCTCGCCGTTGTAATGGGTGTCGAACTCGATCGCCACCGAGGACCACGACCAGTTTCCATATCCAATATGGTGTCCTGGAGTCGCGGGAACTGTGCCTACAATCCGCGGTTCATGCGAAGTCTGGAACACGAGTGCAAAGCCATCGCCACCTGTTCTCCGGCACATGTGGTTCTGCTGGTGTGACTGGATCGGCGGAAGATCCGCGACCTGACACACTTCTGGCGCATCGGAGATCTTGAACCGGAACGTCACTTCGAACCCATTCGTCACATTGACAGGAGGATGATAGAACACGTTTGCCCCAACACCTGGCACAGGAGCCACAAGATTGATCACCTGCCACGTTGCATTAAACTCCGGGAGAAACCGATACTGGATGGACGTCATGCTCTTGTTGTAGCGCGAAGTCTGCGAAAGATCGACCAATGCTCCCCGCGTGTCGCACACCAATGCCGAAAGCAGGAACCCAGTCACAAGAAGCAGCAACAACAGCACGCGGTATCGCTGTACACTCTGTCGCAAGCACCGGACGCCGTGATGACAGAACATCTCCATGGACTGGACCATTTCTGAGACTCTCGTAACAAAGGAAGCTTGCTCTTTTTGCCGATTTCCTGGTTCTTTACGGAGAGAGAGAGAGAGAGAGAGAGAGAGATGTTGCCGTATGAATGAGAAGGCAATGCGACCTGAGTGGGCGATTGACGAGCCTTTTTCGTTCACATTTTACGCATCTCGAATCCCAAAGGGGCCATTCAAGAGCTCCCTGCTGTAATCCAGGGCCGGAAGTCCCGCCGTCTCTATTGATGTTGCGCGAAAAATCCCTTCATGGAACCGAGTCCCGTCATCTTCATCGCCCTTCTCGCTTTCCATTTTTTTCTTTGACTGTTTTTTCTTTCTTTTTCTTGAAACACGATACGAAAGATGGAGGGTAGTAATAAATTAGAGTCTGGTCAAGAGCTGGGTGTCGAGCATCTGTTTTCAGGTCTGAACGAGACGTCCATCGAGACCGTTTCGTCTGTTTTAAAAGACTTTCGTCGATTGCTTGAATTGTCGACTCCTTCTCAACCATGCTCGTTGCTTCGCGAGTATCTGTCGCGATCTCCTGCTGCTGCAGAAATCATGTCTGTCTGGGACACACTTGCGGAAAACAGCCAGACGAATATGGTTATTGAGTGTGTCCGAGTACTGTCGCTCATGCTGACGTGTCTTTCGCGCGATCCATCCTCTGGAAACGCAGAACTCCTTGCAAAAGAAGTATGTATTTCAATTTCAGCATGAAGTTGTATTTGCTTTGTTGTGCTCGCATTGCTGTTTTTGTTGGATGAGTTGGAATGATGTATTACCATTCTCGATCTCTTGATCATACCGTGATAGCGATCTAATTTGTCACTACTACTGACAACCTTCCACACTGCACACGCTGCTGTTTTTTCCGTTTTTTCTTCTTCTTGGGTTCCCTTTTTAAAAATCAACTAACTGGTTCATATTGGAAAATGCAAAAAACAACGATAGATTCTTGTAACGAAAAGGAAAACGCTGACAAGAACGCTGGGAATGTCTCATACGACATTGTCTGCAATGTGTCTTCGACTGTTGACGAGACTACACTTCGCCAATCCCAAACTTATTTCAAATACGAATGCACTTCCGTTCCCCACGTCAAATCGGATTGCATGGCTTTCGAACAATGCAAAAATGGAATGGATTGCCTTGTTTTCGTCCGTGTTGATGCTATCACGTGACCGAAATCTTGTGCGAAACTACATTTCGCAGCGACAGGAATTCTGGGTGTCGTCGCTTCATTTTATCACAAGAAATGCAGATGTTCCCGACTCAGTTCGAATGCTGCTGGTGGATGCTTTACAAGACTGTGCGGTCGGAGTCATGACATCGGTTGTGGGGAAATCCGCGTTGTTGGCAGTCGATAAGCTGTTAACCCCACTGCTTCGTGAACGACTTGTCGACGAGTCGTCGTCGATTTACAGGTCCAAGATCATCATTCCCATCTTGACAAAACTGTCAAAGGAGTTGCGGCTAGCCTGGGTTCGTAAGTTTTCAGACGTCGGCACTTGGTACTTTCTGCATGCCAGAACCTTGGAGGACGACGTTCTGTCTGCAGCGGCTTCTGTGTCGTTCAACGCCGAATACGTCCTTCCACCGCAAATCAAAGCGGAGTGGTTGGTTGTCTCCCCGAATTGTGAAACACCAGTTCTGGAGCAGAAGGTTTGCCTCGTCGCTTCGCTCGTTCGCCGGGTATTCAAATCTCAAAATTCAGAACAGGAGCGCCAGTTCATGCGCTTGATCGATGGAAATCAATGGTGCGGTGCCCAACTGGAATCAACTGTTCATCTCGAAGCGGATATCGACAGCATCGAACAGTATGTGTTGATCCGCTCGTTCTTGTTCCGTTTCGGATTCCCGAAGCCACGCGTTCATGCGGATTTACCCGTCGCTGTCCTCGCAAATCACATTCGGGACTTTCAAATTTCGGTCACTGACGATCCGCACTTTACCATGGTGCTGCTAGCTCGAAAAGCATGGCAGCTGCTTCGACCCATGATTGAAAACAATCGATTGTTCTTGGAGTCAGAGAAGCAAGAGATGGATACATTGTTCTTTTTGCCATCGCACTCGTTTTATACATTCATTCGGATTGCCGAACAGAAAAAGCTCAAGTTTGCACGCGAGCGAGTGCATCCTCTTCTCAGTGGCGTTGTTACCGCAATTTTGTGGGCAGTGGTCAACGACCCCGACGCCAAGGGCATTGATGTTGGTGCGTATCTGATGGCCGTCGAAGCCTACTCCCAGCACCGCAACATTCCTTGGAAGGCTCCAGCAGACCTGACTGCTTTGCTGTCTTCGGAACAGACCGACGTCATTCGCGCCACGGGCGGAATGATGCAGGACGTAGTGGTAGGCAGTCGGAAAGTTTCCATTTCCAAACGCAAAGAGCAGGATGCGAGCAAGAAACTGAAGAAGTTGTTTGAGGACTCGGGAATCGAAAGCAAATCGATTTCGAACGCTCTCAAGGAGGATTTGGAAAATCTGCTGTTCGGACAGTTTGCAAAGGACGCCGTGGAGATCAAACGGTTGAATGACTACGTCGCGTGTCGCTCCTTGTTCTCTCCATTTTCTGGTCGAGTGGGATGCATCCTGTGGAAGTCTCTCTCAGAGTCGCAACTTGGCAGCTGGCAGTGGTTGTCTTTTTCCGTTGGAAAGGTCTTTCTTGTGAAATCCAAGGAGTACAAGAATGTTGTGGACACCGAAGGAGTGCAAGTGGCTGTCCACTCAGAAGTGGCGACCTGTGTTTCTGCATTTTCGTCTTTGCAGAATATTACTCCGGATCAAGTCGCGTCACACGATCTCGTGACGGGATATTGGATTGCGTTGCTGGAATGGGAATGCTTCCAGCAAACGTCGACCTACTCCGAATGGCTTTCCTCTGGGCTGCTCTCGGTTGTCGTGCATGCGCTTTCATCGACACAACATCACGCGGACGCTCGCCGCGTGCTGTCTGTTGTTTATCACCGTCTTGTGGATTCTCCAGACGCACACGCACAACTGCTGTGCGATGTCATTCGTCTCGCTTGCTCATCCGAGAAGGTTTCCGTTCCAAATGCGGCATTCTGTGCATTGGCAATTCGCTTATTGAACGACATCGTCAAAGAAGACTTTGTAAAAGTCTGGGCATTTATCCAAGGACGCATCGTGCACGGCGAAGAAGCGCATCTTGCGGATGATGATGTTCCGATGCTGTATGATTTGCTGCATGATTACCCGACCCCTGCCATGACTGTGCAGGTTGCCGAGTATTTTTGCAGGCTCCTCCACTCCCCAACAGACGTGGAGTCTTCTGATCTCAAAACTCTCCACAAGCGGCACGTTGTCAGCAAAGTGCTACAAATCCTTCCGTTGCGTTGCCATTCACACTCACGATGCCTGCTGATCCGTGCATTCTGTGCTTGTGCAGATCGCGCTGTAATTGGAAATATTGTCTGGACTCGCTCTTCCTTTCTCGCATTTTGGGGAATACTGTCGCAAACGGAGTCTTTGCGCGATGACGAGACAGGACTGATCCTTGAGGCGTTTTCCAGAGTCTCTCCTTCTACATCAGCGTTGCTGGCGCTCACAGAAATTCTGCTTTCGCGCGGATCTCCGACGACACCCCTCGGCGGGAGGGTCCTTCACGCCCAGATATGCAAAGCATCCGTTGACGATGTCGACACATGGTTTCGCTGCACGTGGCCTCGTTTGTCGGGTAGTGTGAAGATTCCCGATTGGTTCTTGGCTTCCGTGTGTGCAGCGATGTCCAAAGGTACTGCTGCAGCGCGCCTGCGCGACAATGAGGGATTCTTGCGTCGTGTCTGGAGCGATGTTCGTGATTCTGATGGCTGGCTTGTTGCGGCAGCCTGGACCTTGAGTACCTCCAAGGCTTCGCTTCAACACTTTTTCGATGTCGAGAGCATTGTCAAGTCCGTGGAAGGTCTTGCAAAGGGTCTCAAGTGGGCCTGTACGCAGCAGCAGCATTCCATCACCGAGTAACACGCGTCTCGTCTTCCGCTTCTTCCTCTTCTCTTTTTTTTTTCTTTTTTTTTTGTGGGCATTTCTTTAAATTATATTTCTTTCCCCTTCTTTCTCTCCCCCACCCTCCCTCCGTTTCCATCTCCATCCTCTTCCTCCTCTTTGGCGTTGTATTACCGTAATATAATTTATTTCTGTACAGACACACTCCAGATTATGATCCGCTTGTAGTGGGTTTTCTTGATTAATTTTTTTTTGTTTTCAACACTTCTCTTTTTATTTTTGTGGCTTTTACCTTTCTCCGAGCCTATTTTATTCAAATCACTAATGAAACCAACCCTCCCACTAATCGTCCTCGTCTTCATCCGTGTCGGAGAAATCCCCAGACATGTCGTCTTCATCCTCCTCGTCCTGCAGAATTTGCTTTGCCCTTTCCACACGTGCTTTCAAGAACTTTTCATAGCACGCAACTCGTGATTCTTGCAAATCCGTCTTGTCCACTGCATCCAACAACGCCTGTGCGGCTCCTACATTCTCTTTTTGATAGTGTCGACGAACTGTGTCAAGCAACTTGTCTCCAAACTGCACAAGCGATTCCGGATTCTCCTTGAATCCCATTTTCACTCGATCCAACCTGAGAATCGCATTCACCTTGTCGATATCTTTCGAGGCCATAAGCTGGTCCTTCACTTCCTCGAGCAGCACCAAAACTAACTTTATGAGCGCCTTTCGACCGTGCTCCAAGATCAACTCAAACAACTCGTAGCAGTTCTTCAGCGGCAAAATATGCACTGCAAGCCCGGTTCCGTACTTTTGGAACCACACTTCCGGAACCATGGTAAACCGCATGAGCGTGCTGTACAACTCTGCGTCTCCCGCCTTGAGAATCTCAAACATGACGTACCCATCCGTCGCATCTCGCAATGCCTGTGCACACCACACGTCCTTCATCAGATTATCGTCCGACGAAAGATGGTCAAGCACCGCAACCACTGCATCCACGGAGTCCAGAACCAGCAGCAACGACGACGCAATATATGACAACCCTTGGTGATAATCGCCGTGTTTTTTCTTGTGACGCGAAAGAATCCCCGCTAGCAGATTCCGGCGCCCAACTTCCCGAAATGTGCGCTCGGCATCCATTTCAAAAATCCGTTCGAATTCAGAAGGCGCAGGAAGATCAACAGTCCCCATAACGGACGCCACAGAAGGAACCCGCGCCAGAATGCGGTCGCCAATCTGCCTCGTCAGCTCTGCATTTTCCGGTTCCGAAAGCGAAAATGAACTCTCAATAAGCGGAATCACCGGATGCTCGTTCTCCGTCTTCCAAAACGATGGATCTCTAAACATTCCCAATCAAATCCAAAAAAAACACTCGTACGGAGAATGCCAAACGTTTTAAAAATCATAATCACAACATTCTCAACAACCATGAAACCACAGCAGTCATTTGAAATACAGCAACAACAACACCACTTTGCAGCGAACGGCGAAATCTCCGAAGATGAGAGGAGAGAGAAAAAACGCTTGCATCAAAGCATCAATGTCTGCATTTTTATTTCGCACTGTAGTGTAGCATCAAGCAAGAATGATGCTGCTGTTGATGCACCCCGCAGCAGCATCAACGCCAACAATCAAACCGTTTGTTTTTGTATTTTGATGAAAAAGAAATCCTTTCTTTGGTCCGTGTTTCCTCATTCATCCTTCTCTTTCCAAATCACAGGTTTTCTTTAATGTTTAAAACCTTGTTTTTCCTTTTTCCTTGCTTTCAACAACGACAACGACTGCTGCTTCTTCTTTTCCCTCTCCCCTATTATTTTTTAATATTTAAATATTCTCGTTGACTCGAGACATCCAAAGAAAAGAAAAGAAAAAAAGAAAAACAAAAAGTAGTGGTAGTGATGGAGGACAATCCGAAGAAGGACAAGAAGGATACCCTCGAAGATCTTGCGCTGTCTTCAAATGCGTTTGAGGCATTGGAGCGTGACTTTCAGGAGGTTCTTGCGGAGCTTGCGGGCGATGAGTCGCTTGAACGTTTCCGCGTCGAGTATGAAAAGCTACATCGAGCTCTGCGCAAGTCGTACGAGTCTGAGAAGCGACTGATTAAGAAGTGCCAGGAATTGAATGCGGAAATCGTGGCAAACTCTGCAAAGGTGCAGACTGCGCTTCGTCTTTCTCAGGAGGATCAGAATACAATTGCGTCGCTGAAAAAGGAGATTGAAAAAGCCTGGAAAATGGTCGATGCATCGCACGAGAAGGAGGCGAGAGCAAAGGAGACCATTCAGCAACTCAAACTTGAAATAGCAAATCTGAGCAAGCTTGTGGAACAAGGTGCTGGACTGACCGTCGGTCAGGAGAATACAGTGAACGAGCTTCTGAAGGTCAAGGATGAGCTGACAAAGGAACGAGATGCACAGGCAACGCAGATTGTTGGGTTACACAATGAAATCTCTTCGTTGATGGACAAGATGAAGGAGCTGGAGTCGCAAAAGGCCGGCTTGGTCGAAGAACTGCAAAGGACAAGAACCGAAGTCCAGGATAAGAAGGGCGATTTTGAGCGTGAACAACGAAAGAAGGAGCGTCTGGAAAAAGAGCTCAAGGAATTGAAGGAAAAACTGCAGGCACGTCAAAAGGAGATCGAAGACCGCAAACAGGAGCTCGACAAGCACACGGATCACATCGGAAGGCTTGAGTCTAAGCTTGCGGAGCAGAAGCTGCAGACAGAGCGTGCAATCAAGGAGTACGAGGAACTGGAACTGAAGCACCAGAAGCTGCAGCATCAGCTGGAGGAATCCATTGAATCCAACGCTCGATTGAATGCGGAGATCATGCAGAGAAAGTATGAGCTGAACGCAAAGGACGAAGAAATCGGAAAGGTCAAGAACGAGCAGAATAAGATGGCGAAGATGCACGATGCTCTTTCCAAGAAGATCAAGACTCTTGAGGAACAAAAGACGGAAGTGGAGCGGTCAAAGGACGATCTTCGTGGACAAATTGCTCAGTTGGAGCGGGACATCGATGCCTTCCGGCGCGAATCCGAGTTTGACAAGAAGAATATTGAGGATCTTACTCGCGAGCGGGACATTCTCAACAAGAACTTTTTGCAGTCGACTCGCAACACGTCGAAGCAGATTGATCTCGTCAAGGTTTCTGAAAACGCGCTCAAGAACTACGAGAGGGAAATGGCTGGATACCGAACAGACATTGAAGCTCAGCGAAAGCAGATTTATCAGCTGGAGAAGGAGCGTGAAAAGTACTCGAATGAGGCTAGTGACTCGCAATCCAAGTACATGCAAGCCCTCGAAGAAATCAAGGTTCGTGAAATCACGATTGTGGATTTCCAAAAGAAGATCACGGATGCAGAGGCGAAGCTCAAGCAGCAGCAGCAGTTGTATGAGGCTGTTCGTGCAGATAGAAATGTATACTCCAAGAATCTGATCGAGGCGCAGGATGAGATTGCAGAGATGAAGCGAAAGTTCAAGATCATGAACCATCAGATTGAGCAGCTCAAGGAGGAGATTTCTTCCAAGGAGAAGGCTCTTGTAGAGGAAGTCGTGTCTGCCAAGAAGCTAGACAAGGAGAGGCAGGCGATCAAGAACGACGTGGAGCGTCTGCGAAAGGAGATTGCGCAGGCAGATGCCCTCATTAAGCAACAGGACGCCGATATCCAGAAGCTCAATCGCATCATTTCTGAAGCCGACTCGGAGCGCATGCGTCAGAAGAAGGAGTATGACATGGTGATCAATGAGCGCGATATCTTGGGAACTCAGCTCATCCGAAGAAACGACGAGCTTGCTTTGCTGTACGAAAAGATTCGCATTCAGCAGTCTGCACTCAACAAGGGAGAAATGCAATACCGAGATCGTCTCGAGGACATCCGGCTGCTCAAGCTCAAGATCAAGGAGCTTAAGCGCGAACTGCATGTTCACAAGAACACAGTTTCAAACGTCGATGCTCTTCGTAAGGAAATCAACCACTTGCAAAAGGACTTGCTGCAAGAACGGCTCAAAGTCAAGGCGCTTTCCGAGGAACTTGAGAACCCTATGAACGTTCACCGCTGGAGAAAACTGGAAGGTTCCGATCCCAACACTTATGAGATGATTCAGAAGATTCAGACGCTTCAGAAGCGCTTGATTGCAAAGACCGAACAGGTCGTCGAGAAGGATCTTATCATCCAGGAAAAGGAAAAACTGTATGTCGAGCTCAAAGCAATTTTGGCTCGCCAACCCGGGCCGGAAGTGTCGGAGCAGCTAAATGTGTATGCGCAGAACTTGCGAGAGAAGAACTCTCAGCTCAAGGCCATGGCAGGTGAACTCAATATGTACCAAGCACAGGTCAATGAGTACAAGTACGAAATCGAGAGGCTGACTCGAGAGCTTCAGGAAATCAAGAAGAAGTATTTTGAGCAGAAGCGAAAGGAACAGATGCGAAGCCAGCTTCCTTCTGGAGCGCCGGGAACCGGAGACGACTTCCGTGTGGTTGCACCCCCAGGCCAAACACGCTTCACAGGAGGCGGATTTGCTTTGTCGAGTGTTTCTGCAACTGGTTCGCCATAACCGATTTGTTGTAGCACTCGTCGCGTCGTGTGTTGCTTGTTTATTTTTCTGTAAGTACTTGTATCTCCTCTCTCCCTCCCCTTTTCTTATATAATTATTAGTATATAATGTTAATGTCGATTGCCGTTTCATGTTTTCATTTCAGTCTCGCACCGCCCATATTGCTCTGACTGCTGAGTGGCTGTCTGGGCTCTCTCTCTCTCTCTCTCTCTCTCTCTCTCTCTCTCTCTCTCTCTCTCTCTCTCTCTCTCTCTCTCTCTCTCTCTCTCTCTCTCTCTCTCTCTCTCTCTCTCTCTCTCTCTCTCTCTCTCTCTCTCTCTCTCTCCAGAAGACAATTCTGCACAGCGAATCGCCAACGGACGTAATCCTGCAAAAAACAAAAAGATGCGGAAGCCATAAGCGAACTGGTTTCATTTCTCCATAAGCCAGCGCTTGTTTTCAGTGTTGCGAGAGAACATCAGAACGAACGAACGATAAAGTAAAGAACCGACAGCAACGAGCTTGGGACAGAGGATGCAGAGATACTATGCCGTTCTTCATTATGTAGGAAACAACTTTTGCGGTTCTCAGCGCCAAAAAGTCGGTACAAAGACTGTGCAGTCCGTGTTGGAGCAGGTTTTGGAAGAGTTTGCGCACACAAAGACTCCTGCAACGTTTGCGGGCCGCACGGATTCTGGAGTCCATTCGCTTGGAATGGTTGTGCATTTTGATATTGAAAAGAAGCACAAGAGAACAGGGATTGTCGACGATCCATATCCAGCGCATGTTGTGTTGAAGGCGCTGAACTCGGGGCTGCATCGGTTCGCTGGAATCTTGGTGACGGAGGTGCGGAAGGTTCCGAAGTCATTCCATGCACGCTACTCAGCATGCAAGAGGACGTACGTATACTGCATTCGAGATGCGAACTTCACCCAGCCCGTTGGATCGGCTGGAGAGTCGTTCCGCGAGGATCCAAACGGAGACACGCGGGCGTTTTGGGGTTTGCACACCCCTGGCAAGTTCCGCATGCTTTCTCCGCCCTTCGAAGTGTACAGATCATGGCCGGTGGACCAATGCTTGAATGTGGAGAAAATGCAGGAGGCAGCTAGCATCCTGCGCGGTAGACACGATTTCACGTCGTTCCGTGCCGCATCGTGCTCCGCCAAGTCTCCGGTTCGCACTATCTTCGATATTCAAGTGTACGTTGATCCGCACGGCAATGACATTTCAGTGCTCCAGTACGTTCCTTCTCGACAGATTTGCATCCAGTTTTCGGCACAGGCATTTTTGTACCACCAGATTCGGCTGATGGTTGGTACGTTGGTGGAAGTTGGAAAGGGAAAACTGACGCCGGACGACATCGTCCGAATTCTCGAGGGCAAGAACAGGAAGCTTGTGCCGCCCATGGCGCCCGCGGAGGGCCTTTTTTACGTCGACACTGAATATCCTGCAGCAGCCTTCGAGCCGCTGCCAAACGGGAAGTTCTACCGACATTTGGGAAACGAAGTGTATAAACAGGGCGGCTCTGCGGATGCCGAAGGCGTCGCAGACGATGAGTTTGAGGACGAAGAAGGCGGCGACGACATCGACGGCGGCGCTGATGGCGATCGTGATGGCGAGGTTGTCGTTCAAGGAAATACTGTGGTCAACACGATTGTCGAGCCGGAGCCTGACGTGCCACCCCCTCAAAAGATGGCACGAACGCAATGAGAAAATAGTCCCGTCAAGTGTCACAGGAGGAGGGGGAAAACCCCGTCGCCACGAATCAAGAATGGGAATCGGACTGGCTGGAGGTGCTTGTGGTCGTTTTATGTACAAGTGGAAATGGATGTGAGCCAAGAGAGAACGAGCGAATCGGCTGGGGACTTTCGATTTTCCTTGACCCAAGCGTCCCAGTCATAGGACGCCCAGTTACCGTCGGCTGGAACTCGCAGTCGGCGCGCCAACTTGATCGATTTGTGAAGATTCATGCCAAGTCTGTGATCAGACACCGCTGTGCCCATCACTAGGGCGCCGATCAAGATCCACGCCTCGGTGCCGTCTTCCAATTCGACGTGCACCAGCGTAAGCCGCAAATGGCGGTCCTGCGATCGGGACAAATGAACCACAACGCGTTGTCGCACAATGGACAACTTTCCGACATCGAACCAGTGTCGCGGCTTTTCCAAGTACGATCCTACACAGTAAATGTACTGGTTGAAAAGTTTTAGGTTCTGCGCAAAACACAGAAACTCTGCTTCCTCGGTTGCTGCAGCCGCCTTCTTCAATTCGACTCCCAGCACTGGTGCAAGTGAACGTGCGCAAAACAACGCCGTTTCACGCGCCATCGTCCAATTTCTCCACACCGTGGTCTTCGGAGCCTGCTGTGCAAAGCTGGACAGCGGGTCGTACACTTCCGCGCAGTCTCCGCAGACGAAGATGGAAGAATCTGCAGGCGACTGCGCAGATGCCATGGATGCCAGGATTCCGCCGTTTGGTCCAATCGGCAGTCCGGCTTTCTTCGCCAGTCCAGTATTCGGCGTCACGCCCAGTGCATAAATCAAACAACCACAAGGTATTTCCGTGCCTTGCTTCGTGCGTAGCCTTGATGCCCAGTATCGATGCTGCACCCTGCGTGATGACGATTCCGCACTTCCGTCGACACTGGCTTCAGTTGCCGAGTCACCAGAAAAATGAAAGTCTGCAGTTTCCAGTGGAGAAGCAAAGAGCATTTCTATTTCTTCGTTCCACATGATCTTCACTGCACCTTTTCGAAATCCGAGTGCTTCCTGTTTCAGGATGTCCTGTCCTTCTTCGTCCACCAGCGAGGCCCCAATTGCACCTCTCCGAACAATCATTATGATCTTGGTGTCTTTCCGTCCTTCAAGCATCGAGGATACCAAATCCAAAGCCAAGACTCCTCCACCGACGATGACGACTGGTCGATTCTCGGAAATCAGTGTAGACGGACTCTCGGAATTGAGAATGGAAGCTAAGGACTCGACTTCTGCCCGATTTCTCACGCAAATTGCATTCATGATCGGCGCGGAAACCGATGGATGGACAGCAAGGTCAAACACCAAAGGACTCAGATCAACATGCTCAAGAATGAATGATGCATGATCCGAATTCTCCAGGCAAAGAGGCTCCACTATCACTCTTGGATGCAAAACACTGGGAATTCCCCCGGTGGCAAGCACCAGCAGATCATATCCAACGCAGTCCTGATCCAAGACATCCAGCGACGAAACTGTACTCATATCCCGCATCAGTCCTTGCTCGTCTTTTTGTCCTTTCGCGCTCCCATCGTTCGTCGTCCCCTTCGTCTCGCATTCATTCTCGCTTCCGACCAGTCTCTCTTGATGCGTCTCGGACCCATCCTCACGCTTATCCATGACACACAACAACCGAGACACATCCAGCGGGTCTAGTATGAGCTGCTTGTCACCTCGAACAACGTGCGAGACTCGTCTTTCGATCTTCAATGCTCTGATTTTTTCAAAATACGATGCATCTTTGAGACCATACGGAGCATCCTTCTCGGGGAACTTGAGCTTGAAGAAAATAGCAGGTCGATTCACAAACTCTTCCGTCTGGTAAACCGTCAACTGATACGGCTCTCCTCCAGCCACAAGAGTGGCCGTCGACAACACATCCAGTAAACACATCGTCGCATATCCACCACCAACAATCACCAGTCTTTTCATTTCCGAGCCTATGCAAAAGAAATTTAATTTAATTTAATTTTAAAAAACCCCTTTCGCAACAAACCACAGAAACAGAATCAAAACAAGAAGAAACCCGATATAAAAACAAGAAAAACACACGCGCACAATAAACCAAACAAAGAAGCACCGAAAAAGCATTCCAATTTTGTCGTAAACTGGAAAATACCTCCCACTGTAAAAATATGAAACCTTTTAGATCAAAAGCCAAGCGGGAGACAACCGGCTTAGGTAATTGAATGCATTTCGAAATATCAAACTGGGACTAGAGAGTCATTGGGATAGAAGCCAGCGGGAACGAGCGAGCGACAGAGAGAGAAAGAAAGGGGAGGAAATGAGGTTATGGAAATCGGTGTTTGTTCGAGATTCGGAAGAGTTGACGCGAGTTCTTCTGACCAAATCTCTGTATCGTTGTTTGCTTCGTCAGATTCAGCGAGTGTACAGTCCAACAGAAGCCGAGACATGGTCGTCTGAAGTCCGGACGCTGTTCAAGAGCGCTAGAAAAGCTGGGTTGGATGGAAACGTTTCTACTCGCGAACAAACAAGTTGGATTTTCATCGCCGAAGAACGCCTGTCGTTTCTCGAGAAACAGCCGTCGTTTCACTCAATATAAAGACAGTAATCCTGCCTATGTTCTTCATTCATCTCCTTCTGTCTCTCTGTCTGTGTCTCTGTCTCGCTGCTCCTCCG
The DNA here is from genome assembly GCA_009859145.1 of Andalucia godoyi. Lineage (NCBI taxonomy): Eukaryota > Jakobea > Jakobida > Andaluciidae > Andalucia > Andalucia godoyi. The sequence goes on from VRVR01000002.1 coordinate 82,731, forward strand.
CCTGCTTGCCAGGTCTGCAGAGTACCGACCGAGGAACTCGTTCGTCGCTGCAGGTGGTTGTACTTTCGCACCTCCTCTGTTTTTCAAGAACATTCATAAGGGCGCTTCCATAAAATTCAATACAGAAATTCCAGCAATTCCTCAAATCGGTCTTCTTTTTCTCTTTTCCTTTTTCCCTTTCTCCCGTTTCACCTTGGACTTCGTTGTGTCAAATAAAACATTGAATAAAGCACTGCTGCGTTCGTGTTTTTGATATTTCACCGTTTTTATTTGGCACCACATCCTCCTCACACTTCGCCACACGTTGTCGGTTTGTCTGTTCCGTCGGTTTCATACTTGCACATTTTCAGAACCCGATGGTGCAGGTGATGAAAGTTGCGCTCCGACAGCGGCTGCGCCATCCCGATCTGCACGATTGCCCTCCTGAGTTGGGTGAACGATTTGTCGTTCATCACGTGGCGCCGCGCACTCCTGCTAAACCACTGTGGCGACTAGGCAAAGTAATATAGTAAAATGGTAACAACAGATTGTACGAGTAAAAGAAATAACAAAATGAAAACAGAAAAGAATCAGAGGAACTCGAAATAAAAAGAAGCAGTGAAAACCAGACCGTTACATGACACATCACTTATCATCAACTGTCATGCACAACAGGTGTTGCGTCGTGCCCCGGGGGGTTGAGACACTGCGCCACAGTGAGCTGTCCATCTGACCGCCGGTGCGTGGGCCGCGATGCCAACGCCGCGATGAACATTCGTCAGTGCTGGCTCAGGCGACCGCGGTTCTTGTGTTGGAATCCACGCGATATTCCCAGTGCAAGCGAGCTGGAGTCTCGCGTGAGGCACTCATGAACGATTGAAAACGTCTGGTTCTGCCGGACATTTTTCACGCCTCTCGCTCCTGGAATCCCTTGCATTCATTTAAATGGGTGTGCTCCAAATAAACCTCAATTTGAGAAGAATTCTATTCCGCCCGACTGTTCATTCATTGCTGCTGCAGTTGTCTTCGCTGTCTCTCGCCGTTCTTGTGCAGAAGGGTCAAGAAGAGGAATAGATCTGAGAGAAGATAAGAAGAGGATCAGATGGCACGATTAATGGATCAATATCCGATGCTACGAAACTCGTATGACCGGCTGGTGTCGAGGTTTCCTGTCGATCGGTGTGCGCGGATTGCGTTGGAAGCAAACATTGGAGCTGGAAAGTCGACGTTTCTGAATCTGTTTGACCGGTTTGGAATGACTCATTTCCGGGTGATTCCCGAACCTATATCCCAGTGGACACGGCCTTCGAGACACAATCCGAGATGTGAGGAAGAGGAGTCACCGCTGTCCCTATTTTACAAGACACTTGGAAAGGATCCAATCAATGGTGTTTCCGGCGCATATTTCTTCCAGAATTATGCATTTGTTAGCAAATTCGTTGCGCATTCCGTGTATGCTCCCCAGTCTTCGCTTGTGTTGGAAAGATCTTTGTTTGGTGACTCGCGCGTGTTCTGGAGTCTGATGGTTGCCGATCACCATGTTTCGCAACTGGAGAAGGACGTGTATGATGCATGGTATTGCGCAATGATGAAAACACTTGACTATCGAGTCGATGGGTTTCTGTACTTGCGGACGCAGCCAGAAAAGTGTCTGGGTCGTGTAAGAAAGAGATCGCGGTCGGAGGAAGTAAGTATCAGCTTGGACTACCTGACGCGCATCGACCAGCGGCTGGAAGACTGGCTCATTCTCAAGAACCCTATTGATTACATCGCCACGGACTTTGGTGCACCAGCACACCACCCGATCCAGCCACCATTGCAGAACCCCGGAATGTACAGCTCCGGATACGGATATGGGATATCGAGTCCAATGGAAAGCTGCTCTGTCTGCGTGCTCGACGGAGGAGTCGAGTTTGAGCAAGACACGGACGCACAAGCTGCTATGTTGCAGCAAGTCTGCGACTTTCTGTACGATCTGCCAGTCCGAAGCGCTCCCGGCCCACCCCCATGCGCTCGCCTCCCATCCATGAACCTCAGTCACTCGGCCACCGCATTGTAGCGCACGTACGCAGCTTTTCTGGTCACTCGTGCTCAAATGTCGAATGTGAGTCGTGTCCCCTTCATTTTCAATTCGCCCCTGCATTGTTTGGTTTCTCTCATTTTCCTTTTGTTTCCTGCGCTTCCCGCGTGCGCACACACACACACACATACAAATAGAGTGTGAATTCCAAGGACACGGAAATGTCGACACTGTTTCCAATACTCGAGGAACTGGCGCTTGAGCTGCGCAGTGAAAAGCGGCTTGTTCCAGAAGTTGCACAGAAATTGTCGGTCCTGGTAGGCCAAAAGACGCTGCAGGATGCACTGACGATTGTGGATCAACGAAAGATGCAGAAGCAGATTGGGCGAACATCAGGAAGGGTAATCTACACGTGCCAAGGGACGCAGCAAAAGTCATATGTGACTCTGTCGGCTGGTTATTGCTCTTGTGTGTCGTTCTTGTATGAATCGGAACTGCGAAAGCAAAAGACGGCTTGCAAGCATATTGTGGCGTGTCTGATCGGGGATTCTGTGGGAATGGTGGAAACAGATGTCATCGACGATCGCGATCTGGGAGAAGCTCTCTGGACTGCAATCCAAGCTCCAGAAGATGTTGCCAAACCGTATGCATCTTTGGGAAATGCGCATCCCAGACCGTGAGTCGATGCACTCCACCATGGTCTTTCCATCTGGGTTGTTGCTGTACATAGAAGAGAGAAGGGAGCGGGGGGGGGCGGGAAAGGCACGCCGGCGTGTGATCTATAAATCAGAAGTGTTATTATTTATTTTATTTTTATCATGTATTGTCTAAATGAATCGCGAATGGCTGATGACCGACGGAGCCATAAATGTGCAAGTGATTCTTCCACAAGTCTATTTTGAAACATAAATGCATCCATCCACGAGAATCTTCCAATTGAGAGGAGGAGGAGAAGGAGGGGCAACGGCACGGTCGTGTTACTCCTACCGTCTGGAGAGGTACATGTTGAGAGCCCGCATTCCAAACACGATCTCGCACTGCTTCCTCTGCTCGATACAAAGGAGGTTGATGTGCACCTTCTCCTGCGGTCGAAGATGCAATCCGAGGTTTGTAAAGTCTGCAGGCTCGATTTTCTGGGGAGAACAGACGACCTTCTTGATGTAGGTCTTCAAATTTCGATTCAACAAAGCATTGACTTGCGAGTATTCATAGTCTTCGTGAACCATTCCGTACAACCGCGATACATACGATCGAATTGCATAGCGGAATGCAGTCGTATCGACATCCATCGTCGATGAGAACGTGCGATCCGTCAGATTCCACATGACTTCAAACTCGTGGTCCAGCAATGGCGCAGAAGTTGCGTAGTACCGATCCAACAACCCGTACGCTGTCTCTTCCCAGTTGGAATCGTGCGTGAAAATCGGCGCATATTCTTTCCCCTTTTCGAAATCCTCGTATTCAAGAACATATATGTTGCCCAAATAACCTCGAAAATACGCATCCTTCGAGGAGGAGGACGACAAGAACGACGACGACGGTGGTTGATGTGCTTGTTGATCCGTAATGGCTTGGTCAGCGGATGTCGACGTCGCGGAAGTGGGCGGCACGGTCGGGAACGACGTGAGTCGAATGTCCGAGTCCACATCGGCAGCCGAGTCTCTTGCAGAGGATGGGGCCGGAACTGCAGGAGACTGCTTGCCGTCGAGAGGCGCAGAAGCGACTGCATATCCGCCAGTGCTACTGCTCAGCTGCGCAATAACACGCATGGTTTCTTCGGCATCGTTGGACTCTGCAATGTTTGCGGACAAATCTTCGTCGGCACTCTCGAAATCATCGTCGATCTCGGGGGCAACTGCGCAGCCAAAGACAAACCCCGCGAGCGAATGGAACGTTGCAAGAATAACGGTTGCATGCACAAACTCGGCGACAGACCAAGCACTCTGGCTCTGACCACGGCAAAGCGCTTCAATGTGCTGCGGAGTTATCCGCCATGGTTGGTGGGCAAGGAGGGCATTGTACTGCAGCAAGGCCTGTAGCTTGCGCGGAATTGGAGAGTTGTTGTTGAAACTGCCTGAATGGGCCATTGCAGATGCGCTGTTGAGCGCCGCGCTGAATCCAGAAGCGTTCGAAACATTATTGTTCGAAGACGTCGGTGTCGCAGCAGCTGATGCAAAAGGCGAGTTGGTGGCAGTTGCAGAGGGCGACACCACACTGGATTGCTGATGCGCGCCGGAGGCATTTGCAGACGTTGATGAAGCCGTAGATAACGACGAAGATGCAGAGGAAAACGCGGACGAGGACGTGGACGACGGAATAAGTGCGGATGCTGACGATGCAACTGCTGAAGATGATGTTGACGGAGTTGATATTGATGATGATGAGGAGGAGGAAGAAGAGGAGGAGGAGGAGGTGGTGGTGGTGGTGGTGGTGGTGGTGGAGGAAGGACCCGAAAGACCGCTCCCGGCAGCTGTAGCAGGAAAAGAAGCTGCACTGGAGATGCTGCCGATTGGTTGAAGCCATGCAGGATCGCCTCCGGCTCTTAAGAACTCCGCTTCTTGCCACCGAGTGAGGTATTCACAGTTGTGGCATGCTGCTGCCATAAGAGCAATGTACGCCCTCCAATCCAGCGGCAGTGGTCCGTCTTCTCGCATCACATGGGAATACGCAGCGTAGAAGAGCGACGAAAACGACGGAAAGAATGACATGACTCGAAACAAGTGAAGGACTCGACCAAAATCTAAAAACAACGCCTGAAAGATCACCGTTGTTGACGAAATCTCGTTGCAGTCCACAGGAGGCATGTTGGACAATGGAATAAAGTATGACACAGCCGCAGGTCGCGAAAGACACAATCCTCGCGACTCTTCGACGTATCGAACCACATCGCTGAACGCATTTCGGATGTCCGCAAACGGCGCCTCAAACGCAAGTCGGGAAAGTGTTGGGAACAGCGCAGACAGCGCAGCAAGCCTCTCGTCATCTGCATCGCGCACAATTCTCTTCAGCTCCGTGGTAATCGCACGAACCGCAACGCGCCTGGCATTGCGATCAGGGTCCAGGATCGCCCTGAACAGTGCGGAAGGCTGGGCCTGGTTTTGCGACGAAGACTCGTAAAACACATTGTCCGCAACCTGAGACAACGACGACGACGAACTCGAGGCAGACACTGCAATCTTCATCTTTTGCCCCCCTTTTCTGTGTGAATGCGACAAGTGCGAATGCAACGTTCGTGGGCCGCCGGATCCCGCCGAAGAGTCACTTGTTCCAGATCCACTTCGGCTCCGAGATATCCGTGCTTGTGGGCCTTGATTTGAGCCAAACCTTCGCTGATGATGTTGCGGATTCGACAGCGATCCGTGCTCCAACCCCTCTCCAATGTCCCCCTCGTTCTCACTCCCGTCGCCGTGATCATGATCATCCCGAACTCCGCCACCATTACTGCTACTGTTGTCCTCGCTATCGTCATGGTACCCAATTTCTGCAAAATCAGCTTCGTCAAACTCAAAGTTTCCTGTTTTTGCACTGTTACGCAGCGCTGTCTGAGCAGCATTCAGCGATCCGCGGCTTGACACATCTGCATCCAATTCATTTTCAAGAGAGAAGCGAGAAAAGAAGCGCGAAACGAGGTTCTGAACATTGGTCGTCGATGCATCCTCTGCTAATGGCCCATCTGCTCTGTACTCGGACCAAATCGGAGATCCAGAAACACGACTGGACGGAACCATCATGTCGTCATCTGCGGAATACACTCCAAAGGGATCGTCATTCGAATGGCCCGATTCGTTGGACATGCTGTCGTCGGCTTGGCGCGGCTATCTTCTCGACTCTTGGCTATTCAGCGTGGATTGTCCCTTTTGTGTCGGTATGTAACCCAATGAAAAACGAACCCTTTTAGTCCAATCAAGAAGAAGAAGAAACCAGAACGACGGGACGGTGGGAAGAAAATATCGCAGAAGAATTTCGCCTTCAGAGGGGCGTGTGTGTGTGTGTGTGTGTGTGTGTGTGTGTGTCGCAGTGCAGTTCAGACAAACAAAATAAAGTGATGGGATTCTTGAATGGATGAATGAAGAAAGAAAGAAAAAGAAAAGAAAAGTGAGAAAAAGAAAGAAATACAATAATGAATCGTAATTGACTCGCATCGGAGTTTGGGAAGGGCTGCTAATAGAAGCTGAATGACAACTTGCGAGATTGACGGGGGGGCATTTGACGGTCATCAGGCACGGGGAACAATGGCTCGCAGAATCGACATTGGAGTTGGTGAAATGGGGAGAAATCCCGCGACTGACAATTGTCCCGCCGTTGGATGACAGAGCGCCAAAACTGTCCTTTTCAAATTTCTAAAACCAAGCACATTTTCCTTCTGGATGGTTTTCAAGTTTGTTTATTTAGTTTATATTTTAATTTTAATTGTACATTCTCGCATTTTTCAAAAACGAAGAAATATATTTGTACTATCTTGGAAATGTCTGCGATACGAAAGGTGGTCTTGCTGGAACCATTTCCTTCTGGCGGATGTCTCGTCAATCTTCAACCGCGAACAGTATGCTTTCTCTCTCTCTCTCTCTCTCTCTCTCTCTCTCTCTCTCTCTCTCTCTCTCTCTCTCTCTCTCTCTCTCTCTCTCTCTCTCTCTCTCTCTCTCTCGCCGTTTTCTGAAAGGATATGCCATGCTTACACTCGTTCAACAATTGGTCGGATTCTTTTACGCAAACAGACGTCTAAAACTGCATTTCGAAGCATTTCGATTGATTTTCCATCGTCTTCGCAACCGTCCTTCGCTTCCACCGCATGCCTTAGCAGGCCATCATCGGACGTTCCAGCTTGCGCTTTCCAAAAGATCCATTCTACGTGGGAAAGCACTTCAAACGAAGACTATGAGGACTGCGAGTGTGCGCCGAATGAGGCACAAAGTGCAGTCATCCGTGAAGTTCGCTTGTGGAAGAAATGCAAGGAGGAGGCAGGAAAACTAACACATGGATCTGGATTTTCAGTATACCAAAATAATACCAATTCCGTTGAACCCACTGCAAATTGCCGAAAAAGGACCGTTGATATCATCTCAGCCTTTGGTTCGGGATCACAGTCGTATGCAAGTGCCCACTCCATCTCAAACTCTCATGCTAGCTCGACCGTCGCCGCGCACCCCAACTGCGAAAAGTCCAAAAAAATCCGTGTCTCTCTTTCGCAAAAGAACTGTTGAACATCACGCAGAACTAAGATGTTATAACAGCTGTCCCGGCTCTGCAAACAGTCCAAATTTCAAAAAAGCAGATCGAACTTCGTTCTCCGCGTTCTTGCGTGTCAAACCCCCCATCGCGCCCACAAACAAATCAAAAAAAAGGGGGGGGGGGGGGGAACACACTGGAGGTGGCAGAAACTCGCTTAGAACTCATCCGGCTAACATTCCTTTGCGAATGACCATTTTCACGCAGAATACATTTATCCGTGACTCAAGATTTGCTCCACGAGACGCTCCTTTTAAAATGAATTCTTCCCATGTCTTCCTCAATCCGCATTCTCCGCAACAAAGAAAACATACCACCCAGTTGAATTTCTCCGTCTCAATTGGCAAGCAAGAAAGTCAGAAAGAAGAATACTCTGCAAGTCGTCCAAGACACGCGACCGCAAAAGGGAAATATACCTCAAATGACGTCAACAAGAGTCCAAAAGGAACCCCACGTGGCAAAAGACTCCAAAAATGCATGATTATGAGTCTTTTTGGACGTGCCTTTCTTTCCTTATTTTGGAGTCCTTCTTTTGTTTTCTATTGAATCTTTTATTGTTATTTTCGTTATTTCTTTATCTTTTTTATATATTTTTTTGGTGTGCGTGTGTGTGCGTGTGTGTGTGTGTTTCCACCATCTTATGGCTGCCGCGATGAAGAACCAGGTTGGAGTACATAGATGTGTGTTCAGCAGTAGTGTCAGTAGTGCTGCTGGTAGTAGTGGGGGTAAGGTACTGCTGCTGTTTGTGATGCTGGCGGTTCTGCTATTGTCGTTCGGTGCCGATCCGTGTTCAGGAGCTGTTCTTGGAATTGATTTCGGCTCCGACACTCTTAAGCTTGCGCTTGTGCAACCGGGTTCACCAATTTCAATTGTTGAAAATGAGCAGTCCAAACGAAAGATCCCAAATGGAGTGTCGTTTGTCGATGGCGGTGCTGAGCGATTCTTGTCGGAACTTGCCGGAAATATGGCAGCCCGAGCTCCCCAGACTACATTTCTTGCGCTCAAGCATCTCCTAGGAGTGGACTTTGATCGTGCAGAACAAATTGTCAAAGAATATGCACTTCCATATTCAATTGAACGTGATCCAGAGCGCGGAACTGTGCTTTTGCGGGTCTCGGAGTCTCTGGTGTTCGCTCCTGAACAGCTTGTTGCAATGGTTTTGGCCAATGCGAAGCGGTTGGCAGAGATCCAAGCGACCGCAAATGCCAATTCTCCGTCTGTGACGAACATCGCTGTCAGGGACTGCGTCGTTGCAGTTCCCTTTGGGTACTCGGAAGTGCAGAGAAGGGCGTTGGAAAATGCTGCGAAACTTGCTGATTTGAGTATCATTTCGTTTGTCAGCGACCACTTGGCTGCCGCCATTCGGTTTGGACTGTCCAAACTTCGGAAACGCGACGACATGCCCGCCGACAAGCGAATGATTGTCATGTTTGTCGATGTTGGGGCCTCGGGGACTTCGGCTGCTGTTGTCGAATATGTGGATGAAAAGGACGAGAAAAAGAAGACACGTGCTCTCGGAAGCATTGTTACGCTAGGTGCCCACTACGCTCCCGTCTTCGGTGGCGACTATATCGACACTGCGCTGACACGTCTCTGGGCTGGGGAGTTCGACAAGTTACATGCTGGAAAGAGGGAGGTAGCGGCATCGGTAATGGAGGAAGCAAAGGCCGTTGCAAAGATGCGCAAAGAAGCAAAGAGAGTCCGAGAAATTCTTTCTGCAAACGATCGCATTCCGGTGGTCTTTGAAGGACTTACTGGTGATCTTGACTACAAGACCGTCCTCGATCGCGCGACTCTCGAAGGCATTGCTGCCCCCGTTGCCGATGCTGTGGAGGCTGTTGTTCGTGCGGCATTGGTTGCCGCAAACGTGTCCGCCGCCGAGCTTGAAGCAATCGAAGTCATTGGAGGAACAGCAAGAATGCCGCTGATCCGCAATCGCATACGCGCCGCTGGACAGCGAGACGCCGCAAGCTCGCTCAATTCGGACGAGGCCGTTGCTTTGGGAACTGCCAACATTGCTGCGAATGCAGTCCCGGGAATGAAGGTTAAGACATTTGAGTATCAAGACCTGTTCTACGGAAATGCGCTCACCATGCGGATTGTGGCGGCGGACGGAGCGGACAAGGAGAACAAAGATGTCGTTGTGTTCGAGGAAGGAATGCCGATTGGGAAGAAGAAGAACGTCAACTTCAAGACCATTGCTCATGATTTCCAATTTACACTGAACGCGATTCCTGGAGTGATGTACTCCGTCAAGGGGATTGGAAAAGCGGTCGAAAGGATCAGGGCAACCGCGAACGAGACACGGCTGATCCTCAGCAACGGAGTTCCACGCACCAAGCTGACCTTTTCGCTCGACGACTCCTCTCGTGTGGCGGTCCTCGCTGCTCGTGCCATGTTTGATGTGAATGTTACGGTCTTGGTGAACCGGACAGTGGTGGTTTCCGAGTCGGAAAATCGCACAGAACTTGTCGAGCAGGTCGAGAAGGTTACCGAGGAAGTTGCGCTCGTCGTTGAAGAAGAGTTTGCGGTAGGCAAACCCATGTCTACGTCGCATCTTGCGTCGTACAGGAGTGCTCTGCTGCAGCTCGATCGTGAAGAGAAAAAACGTAGGGATCGTGCCCGTGCCCGAAATGACCTGGAGTCGTATGTGTATGCCATGAAAGAAAAGTTGGGTGCGGAGGACTCCGACATTTCCGACGACGAGTACGTTGCGTACTCCACGCCTGATGAGCGCTCGGAGCTGCGCGATTTGCTGAACTTGGCGGACGAATGGAACTTTGACCATGGGGATGCTGCACCAATTGACGAAATCAAGGAGCAGCATGACAAGGTCTCTGCGATCGACAAGGCTGTTGCGGCCCGAATCCTGCAGACGGTGGTGTTGCCCGAGGCATTTAATCGCTGCCTCACTTCTTTGGATGTGTTGTCAGAGAATCTCACGCAAAAGGTCCTGCCAGAGGATGTCGAGAAGGTCTCCACGGATATTGATGGTGTTCGGTTGTACGTCGTGGAACAGCAAGCTGCATACCAAGCGTTGGCAAAGTCCGCGGATCCGTTGGTTACCGATTCCGATGTCGATGCCAAGTGCGAGGAGGTGAAGCGATCTGCAGCACTCCTTGTGCGAAAGAGAAAGGATAAGGAGAGAGAAGAGAGAGAGCGTGTGCGCCGAGAAAAGGAAGCCAAAGACCGTGCCAGACGAGAAGCAGAAAAGGAGGATCGTTCGGAGCCCGCGGCAGATGCCGAGGCGGAAGGCGACTTCCAGTCGAAAGGCCGTAAGGATGAGCTTTAATGTATCGGTAGTCATGAAATAGATTGTGTAAAATGAAAAAAACGTAGTATCGTGTGTGGAGTTCAGCATGGTCGAGTGTCATTTTGGTAGATTGCTTCGCATGTCTCACACTTTATATTCAACCACGGGCAGAATACTCTCGGGAAAGGGGGTTTCTTTGATACCGTGATTATTACAAGGCATTTCTCCGGACAACGGGATTACACACGCAACAACAACGACAACAACAACGAAATGATCATATAGAAGAGCAAAACCAAGAAAAATCACGTTTTTCCCTTTCTACTGTCCGGGCGCTTATGTTTCCGGTTTGCAGTTCTCCCAGTTTCTCAAGAGACAAAAAGTCAAAAGTCCATGAACAAACAACCGACCGCCGAAAGTTCGGTCAACGACGTTTTGAATGGCGCATGCCAGACACTTGCTCCAGATTGTCAGTCATCGATCATGCCGTGCGAGGATTGTTCGGCACGCCTGGCGCACGGTTCCGCCCCGACTGATCACAACATTCAGCAAGTGTGCGATACGAATCTGGACTGCATCTCGATTCGCAAACATTTTCAATCGTTTGGATGGGCGGTGTCAGAAGAGATTGTATTGATTGTTGCGAAGTCCACATGTGGAGTTCCTTGTGTGTTGTTCCGAATGTTTGATTTGCTGAAGCATTTTGTGGTCGGCGAAGATGTGGAGTTAGAGTATGGCGCCGTCTCCAGCATTCTAAAGGACGTGTTCCTTCCGCCACGTGGCCCCGACCTGGTCTCGCTCGATGCTTCTCGAGCGGTTCGGTACCTCACCTCCAGCGAATTCGTCGGTCAGCTGGCGCTTTTCGTGCATGCTTGCAGACTTCCTTCCGGTTCAGGAGCACTCGAAATCCTCGATCGTCTCGTCGAACGCGATCCCGGCATGAATGGTGTCGAGTTTTGCAGAGATGTGCCTTCACTTTTGCACCTCTTGCAAACAACCTCACTCGTCTTTGCAGTTGCCGAGACCGAGACCGAGACCGCAGCCAAGTCACCACGTCTTTTAATTCGCTTTGCATGTCCTCTTTTCAGAAAAATGTACATTCTACAACGATGGGGATCGGCGTATCATGGTTCGATTTCTCGCGACAGAGCAAGCTCGCTGCTTCGGAAGGGTCTTCTTACCTGTGTTGTTGAGCTTCTGCAGTTCTGCTTTTCTCGAGACATCTTCGCCAAAACTGCTGCCAGCGCCTGCTCCGGAACAATCAAGTTTCTCACTGGAGAGTCCCATGCTGCGGTCTATGCGAAGTTCCAAGATTTGTACCCGTGGGTCTTCATCGACCCGGATGTGGGGGCTTCCCTCGGAATGGTAGACAGTTTTCTGGACTTTTATTTAGGCGGCAGCTTCCATTGGGGAATTGCGGTGTTGAGAGACTGTGAGAGCGTCGAAGCTTGTCAGCAGCGTTTTGAACGCGGAGGTGATTTCCATGTGCTGAACCTGAATGCATACGTTCTCGTCAACATTCACTCGCCTGGAAGCGCAGTGCAGGAGACGAGCGGCCTGCACTCACCGAGCATTCACGAACTGCATGTGCATGTGAGCCCCGATTTTCAAACGGCGTTGCTTTCCCACAACGGCACCAATCTCTCGATCAATATTTCCCCGTAGAAGTGAGATGCACTATTCCATTTCTTTATTGCATCCATCTACCAAGAGTGACGCATTGCACATCCTTTCCCCCAAGAGCCAACGAGATCCAGCCCCTCCCGCCTCTCTCCCCCGGCACTTGCCTTTCTGTTCGACAAACGCGAGAATTAAAAACAACATACATGTACAATTCAATACGGAATCAGAAAGATGAGGATGCGAACACGAGGGAAGCAAGACCATCTTTCTTTTTTTTCTTCTTGTTTTTGATATTGCAATTAACTTCGCTTGGCATCGGCATCTGACACTGAACTATGGCAGCAAACCTTCCCAGTTTCGTTGATCAATCGTGACGAGTGCCATTGTGACCCAACAAAAGCCGCACATCCAAGAAGCGATGCAGCGGTCCGTGCAGATTCAGGAAGTCCACTGAATACATGATCCATCATAAAGTGGGAGTGACTGCCGAGAATTGCAGCTAAGCCTGCTGTGCCGACGACGGTCGTTGGTACATTTCGATGCAAAGAGTAGTTTCGAATCACACTGTAAGTACCAAACGGCGCAACAAAGTACCATGTCGCAGCATGAGCGAAATGATGAAGCGTTTGAGAAGCCGTCGCCCCCTCCATCCCTGCAGACGCTACAGACAGAATAGGAAGCAGCGTGCACTCAATCGTACACAGAACCGATCCAATTGCAGTTGATCGCTGAATCACCCTTTGCCAAAGCGTCGACATCTTCTTCTTCTTCTTCTTCTTCTTCTTCTTCTTCTTTTTTTCCCAACTCTCCCCTGGATCTTTTCGCTACTTTTTGTATCAACCACCAGCGCTTGCGAAAAACTTTGGCAATTTCAAAATCTCTTCAAGTTTGGCTTCACATTCTTTTGCAAAATATAATAATATCTCCGACGATTTTCATCCGACAGCGCTACACTGCGAACAGCCGATATACAAAACGAATCAAAAGCAAAGCTAAACAAAACAAAAAACAAAAAATAAATAAACCCAAATAAAAGACACGTAGATTATGTAATAGCCAGTTTATAACACTCGAAACCATTCACAGTTTGCAAGCATTGCTGCAATCTTTTCGAGCCACGTCTTGTCCACTTCATCCCATGCAGAAACTGTCCGAGCATCGCCGTCGAGCACCGCCACAACTCGCCTGCTTTCATTGTCGAGCGCCACACTACCAGCACCACTGCTATCATCCGCTGGGAGGAATGGAATCATGATAGGAACGACAATCTCTGATTTTGAGTGACTATCACACGCAATATGTCCCGGAAAGGCGTCGACATCGGGTACGACAATCGTCCTTTTCTGTGCCCATGCGGTCCCACATACTCCTCGGCCCCGTTTGATTCGCAAGCACGCTACTTTCCCCATGAACGGGCCGACAACAAGCTCTGCATTGGACTCGTCCTTTGCGACGCGCCATGCTTTCAAAGGGTCGTCGCCGGTCTTTGCACTCGCAGTCACAATGTAGAACCCGATCCAGTTCACGAGTCCTGGAGATGCATGCTCAAAGGCTTCTGAGAGAGCAGATGCAACAGTTGCACAGGCTGCCACAGGGTGCTTTTCGTCGTGCAGCAGCGGGAAAAGCTGGTCGCAAAGTGCTGCATACAGAGACGCTTTGTACTCGGCTGGAATCACAGCAGGACGGCTTTCCATCGCATTCCCACTCCCATTCCCATTCCCATTCCCGCTTCCATGAGTGCTCCTTAGTGATGCGGGAACTTCCGGCAAGCTTAGTACGTGCATCGTCCGTCTGTCACAATATTCTTTTTCCCTTTTACGCATTCTTCTATTTCTTTTGTTGTGTCAAAACACAGGGTTTCACGGCTTTCCCCAAAAACCAAACGTCGAAGCAGACGGACCTCGCATGGGAAATACGAAAGTTTTTCTCACTCCCCTCCTGCCGTCGACACCCACAAAGGGAGGAAAAGGTAAAGAAAGACGACGAGATTGTATTTTAGTTTCGATAGAGGTCGATTGATCGAATGTCGAGCGAGAAATCCACTTCTTGGGCAAGTGTTTGTCGATCGAAGGTGGATTCTGGGAGCATCTGCAGTCCAATGGCGAGCGACGCGACAGAATTGAGGTTTGGTTCCGTCTGCACATGTTCTTGGACCCTACCGCGCCACGTCAGCACGAACCTATTGAACGGGATCTTAATTGAAACCCAGTACTTTTCATCAATACCGGGAATCTTTGCATCACTCGTCCGCGGAACAGAGAGTTGCTCAGGTCGGATAAGAGCCATGTACACATCGTCGCGAACCTGGCTGTCCGTTTTCAATGTCACCGAGACCCCCCGAATCACGCTGCTCGCGCTCACCTCGGCCGGCGCTGCAGTCGTGGATGCTGGCGGTGGTGATGGTGATGACGGCGGCGACGATAAGGTCACTCTCAGCATCGACAAGTCGATTTGCACACCTTCATAATCATGCCAAATTCCCCGAGCTTCTTTTGGTTGGGTGTGATACTGTACCCAGTTTGAAAAGGCACTGATGTGACCTTGCGAGGTCGCTTCTCCGCCGGCATGCACCTTCCTCGAGATACCATCGCATTGTTGCTGCTGCTGTTGTTGTTCTGATTCTCGATGTATACGTTCAAATTCGGAGAGCCTGGGAAATGTTTGCACTGCGGCAAATGCACTAGCCATGTGTTGTCCAGTGTTTTCCACGCTATTTGTGTTTTGTGCAAGTCGCAGCGTTCCGTGAAAAGTATAGAACGGACGGGATTCACTCGGAGGCAGTACGTGGCTTTCTGAATGGCCCCCAAGTTGACGATCGTCCACTGGCTGCAGTCCCAATCCGCGAATTCCAGAACCCGTCGACGCCGTCAAAACACGGAAAAAAGGTTCAACATGCGGATTGATGGACAGCACTTGCTTCAGTCGAGTTGATATCGATTTCAGCATCTATTTTGAAATCTCCTCTCCGCTCACCCACAACCTCTGCAGCTCCCCTCTCTATTGCTCTATCTCTCTGTCCCCCTGGTTCTCTGATTCTCACTGGTTCGTGCACACGACACGCGTTTGCTGTTCGAGAGGGGGGTCAAACATGCCTCAACTGGCAAGCCTCAAGAACCACATAGCACAAAAGAAACCCGATTTTATTCCTCTTGAAATTGAGATGGCGCGTATCGTGTGACTGAGGATCACCAGCAGCCAAGAGCAGCTCACGGTCTGCGATCGAGGTAGAAGTGGTAGTGGGAAATGACCGGGTCTCGTGAAGTTCCGAAAGATCGGCTGTTCGATAAAGCGATGAAGGATGCGTGTTGGAATGCATCAAAGCCTGTGCAAGGCCGAGATCCTGAGCGCTGGCGACTTGATCCGGCGGGCAACATTGTAAGTTATGTGCTGCGGGGATGCACAGGCTGTTTATGCCACGATTACGATCATATTGTTCCGTACAGCAAAGGCGGGAAAACCGAGCTGTCCAATTGCCAGATTCTGCAGTCGCGAGCCAACAAGATTAAGGGCAACAAGACAGATGTTAGCCGCGACGAGCTGAAGTCGTGGTCGTGTGCAGTCCAGTACAGCGATGACGTCCTCGATGTGTTTGAAATGGCACTATATGGAAACGTGAAGAGACCCGCGCGCATGTGCAGATGTCTCACGATTGGCGAACTCGGAAAGATGATCCAAAAGGGCCAAATCTCTGCAATGGCGGCCGCTGCGCAAAACTACTGCGTGCGGCCAGATGCTCCAGGTACTCCCAGTTCCGACGCTGCACAAGCAAAGCTCATCGACTGATTGCTGTTGTTGCAAAGGGAGAAAAATAATATTAAAAATAATAAATAAATAAATAGCAGAAATCAAAAACAAAAAGAAAGGAGGGGGAAAATGGAAACCATCATGTTGCACTCCAGAGCTGCGCACGCATATGCATTTACATTGACAGATCCTACACAGCTCCGAGATTTTCTAGCTGTTGTTTCAGTGGCGCGTATGGAGTGGCGTAGCGGACAGAGTACACAAGGATGAATAACAGAAACAGAAAATAGAGAGTTCGGATAACAAGGTGCTACTTGCCAGACTTGTTTTCTGCTTCGGCGTTCTTTGCTTTCCAAAAGTCCACGGAGCCTTTCCATGGCCCAAAGTAAAACAACGGCTTCTGCGGTGGGAATCTCTCTCCGGGAAATTCCCTCCAGAAGCGCTCTCGTTTGATCTTCATGTATGAAAAGTATGCGATCGACGCCGCCACCATTCCAATGCCAAACGACGCAATCATCAACGGAACCGATGCATTCGGGCTATACTGGCGAATGCGCCGCCTCAGCTCCCTTGTTTCTAGAATCTCGTACTTTTGGCCCTTTACACTCATTTCTTCCCTCCGCTCTCCCGACTCTCCCGGCTCTCCCGGCTCTCCGGCACTCTGGACTGCCCCCGAAGACTGTGGGTACGTTTCCCGTCTTTTGAACGAATCGTGAACTGTCAGTGGAAAAATCTGGAGTACAGACGATGAGGGTGGTTTTTTATTTTTTATTTTACCGGTATTATTTTTTTTACAGTAAGCTCTCTGTCCATGCAGGCCGGAGCCCGGTGATGAGTTGCGTAATAGGCCATTCGTCACGGTGCAGGATCACTTTAGAGTGCTGATCAAACTCGAGATGAACATGATTGTCAAGCATGATCGCGATCGGCAGGTACTTGAGCTTGTACTTCTGTCGACACAGCGCATCCGATTCCACGACGACCTTGCGGTGCTTCTGCTCGCGAGAGTGGTACGGGTGCTGCTCGAGCGGTGTGTGGACATCCAGTGATGTGGAGACGTTCACGATCGACGCGCAGCACTTTGCAACAAGTCCAAAGAGCCGCGAGACCGACTCTCTTCCATCCCCCATCGACAGCGGATCCTCGAACCGCGTGTCCGCAGAGTAGTATCGGTCCACGAGCGTCAGGTCAGGGCGACTCGAATACATGCCCGCAAGTATGCTCTCAGATATGCTTTTCACCTCCTCCAGATTCACCCCCAAAGCCCCTCTTCCATCACCCTCCCTTCCATTCCCAAGGCCTGCATCAAAGTCAAATTCCGGAGCATCAGCGGCTGTAAGCATGTGCCTCCGTTGGCGTACATCGCCGTCCGCCATTCCAGCCAATGAAGCAAGTAAACAAATTCAGACAACGGAACAACGATGAAACTGAAGGAAAACAGTGCAGTGGCAAGAGAGCAGCAACATCAGCAGCAAAAGAAGAAAGAAAAGGGGGTTGAAAAAACCTGGTCTGCTTTTTGGCTTATACAAAAGAAAACCCACTTCCAGTTCTTGTGTTGTTGTGGTTTGTTGTTGTAGCAGTAGCTGCAGCAAAGATGAATTCCGTCGCATCTTCATCATCATCTTCTGCTATTTTCGTGGGGTGTGCGCATCTGTCATAGACAACGAATATCGTAGGGGGCCAGACAGTCTTCTCCCCCAACTGCGAACGACCCAGAGCAAAACCTCAATTTTTAATTAATTATTATTGTTACTATTGTTTTTTTTGTTGTTGAAAGCGGCTTCCTTCGCTTCGAGCTCCCACATCAGGCCTCAACGCATCCAACGGTCGTAGATCCTATCGGAACACAAATGTCTCCAATTTGTCCGACAATCGTTTTTTCCTTGGCTTAAATCTCCGACTCTCCAATTCGGCCTCGAAGGTTTCCCGAATAACGCTGCACGACAGAGGTTCGATCTAGTGTATTGATTCTTCTTTCGCTGTGAAGTGTGAACTCTCTCATTCGTCCACTCCTTTTCTGTTTTTTGTTGGTTTGTTCGTTGGAAAACAAATCACAAAACAACTTGAAGATTTTCCCTTGTTTTCAGGTGCAGTCGGGTTTGACCGTT
Organism: Andalucia godoyi; assembly: GCA_009859145.1. NCBI lineage: Eukaryota > Jakobea > Jakobida > Andaluciidae > Andalucia > Andalucia godoyi. The sequence goes on from VRVR01000002.1 coordinate 100,684, forward strand.
TCCTTGCTCGCAGTTCCTGTTTCCTGCGTTTGCCCTGTGCCGTCTGCTTCGTCGGTGTAGAAATCAAAATCAAAATCAAAAACCAAACCAACTATCTCACTAACCAACGGACTAACGAACAATAGCAATAATAATCGTCACAATCATAATCAGTGGCAACCAACCAAGGGTGTGAAAATGTCGATAGATCCGTCGACCGTCGACACGCATGCGCCGATTTCATATGCTCATGATCCAAACTTGGGCTTCACGGCAAGCGAAGACGACCATGACGCTGTGGCTTCGCATCAGAAATGGCTTGATTCGTATTATAAGACTCTTCCGAGTTTGCGAAAACGCTGGCGATGGGCACTCAAAGGAACGAATCACTATGTAGACTATGCCAAATTAAGTCCGCGCACAGAAGTATGCTTCTCGTCCGCAGATGAAAAGATCATTTTGGAGCGAATTGCATCTGGAAAAAGAAGTTATAAGCAGCTCAAAACTCTATGCAAAGCTGGAGTCCCGCACGATCTGCGAGGACTTTGGTGGTACTACTCCTCCGGTGCGTACCAGCGTCATGCAGAATCTCCGCACTATTATCAGTATTGCATTTCGCTTTTTGAAAAACACCCACAGGCAAAGGCGTCCATTGTTAGAGATGTGGATCGAACGTTTCCGGATCATCCGTTCTTCAAGACAATCCGCGAGCATGTGCCTTCTTGCACCGTGAATAGTGCGCCGAAGCATGCAGCTGGAGATGAAAACAGAAATGGGAATGGGAATGGAGACTGCGTGACGCTTCATGAAAATGGAACGTGCCCCGATCATCTTGGCAATGGTGGCACCGAGTCTGCACAGAGTACGCAGCAGACATTCGGTACCGAACACGATATCAGTGACGGGAATGACGGCGACGCGATCATAGAGAGGATTCCACGAGGCCAACTATTGCTGCAGAATGTGCTTGGTGCGTATTCGAACCACAATGCAGCAGTTGGGTACTGTCAATCGCTGAATTTTCTGGCGGGTGTGTTGTTGCTGGCAATGGAGGAGGAGCGGGCGTTTTGGACGCTGGTGTCGCTGCTCGAAGAGCGGTTTCCAGACCACGCATTCGGAAAAGATCTCTTTGGACTCCGCGTGCAGCAAAATGCGTTGCACCAGATGCTTGCGGATTTTGAACCTCACATCTATCGGTTCTTATCCAGGGCCCACATGGACACTGCAATGTTTACCACGGGATGGTTTTTGTGTGCGTATCTGAATGTGTTACCCGTGTCATCCGTGCTCCGAATATGGGATCTTTTTGTGTTTCAAGGGTCGAAAATCATATTCAGGGTTGCGTTGGCGTTGTTTCGAAGAGCCGAGCCCGAAATCATGCGCATCAAGAGGCAAAAGAAACAAGAAGACAAGGAAGCTCGTAAGACTGCCAAAGGTGCACAGAGAGATATGGATGATGATTTGGATGCAATTCCGTCCTCGTTCTACGTCGGGGAGGTCCTTATGATTATGCGCAACTTGTGTGCTGCCACCTACGATGTCGAAACTGTTTTGGCGCACGCGTTGACGGATTACAGATCGCTGAGCAAAAAGGCGGTTGCCCAGTATATGAAAACATCCGGCATGATTGTTGCTGCGGATGATGAGCGGAAACTCGCACTGCGCAGATCTCAGTCAAATTCCTCGTCAGGTTCTGGGGCCACTCCGTAGCACGGATGAGTTGTGTTTCATTCTGATTTTGGTTTCTGGACCCACAAAATGATATTTCCTGTACAGTTCCTGAATCGCTGGCTTGTTTTTTCAGACTCTCCTTTATTCATCTTCGTCTTCGTCTTCCTTTTCTTTTTCTGTTCGTTTCGTTTACCTGCACGCTTTGAAAAGCGATGCCGCATTTTCCCGCACCATGGGTGATGAATGCAGAGAGCACACGCACACACACGCAGCAACGTACATACATTTCTCCGAAGTCGCTGGTCTCAGCCACGGGAATTCGAATGCGCGCGCCGACGGTAGGTAGCGGGGGGCTGTCGTGGAGCAGCAGGAACCATGCTATTGGTGGTGATCATTCTTGCACTGAGCGAACCACGCTCAGGAACATCTGGAGTTGCTGGAGGTACAGGCCTCCAAGGAGCGATTACGATCTTGTCAATATTCATCTGCGTCACCGGTCGAGCGGACACTCCAGCCTTTCCTCCAGTCGTCGACAATGAGGCAGACGAGTTGCCATTTCGGCTGGACAAGACGCTCATGATCATTGACGATGCGGCCGAAGACGACTGCGGCAGCTTGCCATCCACAGCAGCAGCAGACACGGGCTTTACCACATCCTGCCCTCCTCCCGGCACGCCATTCTCGGACTGATCAATTCTTTCCAAACTGGCCAGCAAATCAGGGTTGTCTTTCAGAACCGATCGGATAGACCGTGTGGAAACGTCATAGATGGACAAGGACGAAATGCTTCTTGACTGACGAGGGCTTGCCAATAGACTCTGTTGTTGCTGAATTTGAGCTTTTTTCACCTCCAGACCACGGATGGCAACGTTGTTCGCCCGTTCGCGATCAATGTCGTCTCCGCTTGTAAGGAGCTGACTGTCTCCGAATGGAGCGCTATCGATATACTTGCGCGTGGGAGATAAAGAAAACGTTGGTAACGACATTCTGATGTTGTAAAGGTCCATTAAATTTCGGGCGCCTGCCCTCTCAAATTGCTTGACTGCGTCGTCGGATGGTGCTGCAGCACGGCCGGCGTAACCATCGTGATCAAGCGATCCTGCGTTTTCCGCGGACTTGGAAACGCTAGTCCGCACCACAACTTCGGCAATACTTGGTCCAGAGGGCGCATTCGTACTCGGCGAGATCGGCGAACTCTTGCTGGGTGCAATTTGCAGAAAGGAAAGTTCATCAAGCCCCGCAGGTGTATCCGTCCTCGAATGTGCTGCGTGTTGCCGTGAAGGTTGCTTTGGCACCACGGAAGCCGAGGCCGCAGGGTGCTGTTCGGAAGGGCCAGCGCTCATAGCCACCACTGCTGGAACCGCCGCGGTAGCGTTCTTGTCGCACAAGCCTGATGACGAAGGAGCACTGGACGATCGGGATGTTTGATCCTGCACTCGGAGAGCCGCACGTTCAGTCGATGACGGGAAAGGAACAGCGTTAAGTTCCCATGAGTTTCTCGGAAATGAAGCGCATGAAACCGTGCCTGCTGAAGGAGAAAATGCAGCTCCCTCTGCATCTTCAATCTCTTTTCCAAAATACGTAGAAGGATGAAAGCTCGCTGATTTGGGCCGTGAAGATCGGCTTGTGGCAGACAATGGTCGCCCTGCTGAAGTTGGACGACTGCCGGCTGCAGATCCAGCGTTTGCAGGCGAATTCGCTGCTGATCGGTCAGCTGCAATACCCGTGATGTGCAATGGAGCCAGCATTTCTCCACTTTCGAGAAGCTGCATAGAATGCTGCACTGCCCGACGAATCTTCAAGATATCCTTGCGATTCTCTTCCACTTTTCGGTGAATTTCCATGACTGTGTCGTACATCCCCGAATTGATGTATTCAACAACCTTGTACAAGAAGAACGCCCAATCATCCTTCTTTTCGCTTTGCGGTATAATGTCTGATAGTGACAGTCCGCGAGAGGCAAGCAGGGTTGAGAGAGAATCGATGCGCTCGACTTGCAGCGGCTGGACTGGCACAACCTGGGAAGTCGACGGTACAGCAGCGGCAACTGTTCCTGGCTTGGCGGTCGCGGAGGGAGGACGCTTGGTCTTCTTTGCATAGTCAAAACCACTGCCAGCAGTAGTAGCATGAACGTCACTGCCGTCAACCAATGACCCCTCCAGATTGCCCGACGAAGAAACGCTCTGCATCACGGCCTGTGGACCTGCTTTTCGGTTCGAGATGTTGGTTGCATGCACCATATCTGTCAAAAACTTGTTCAAGGAGTTTTGATGAATGCCGTTCCACACGGCAAGACGTCGCGCATGCCGCTCCCGAAGACTCGTCCATTTCTTATTCATTGTCTCGTAGTAGAATCTGGCAGAGAATGACGGCTTCGGATGCCGCTTTCGACGGCGCACACGCGCAGCCGATGCAGAAGAAGAAGACGGCACTCGTGTTGAGTCTAACTTCATGGAAGCGTCACCTTCAGAGTCCGACGACTCCAATTCCTCCAATTCCTCCAATTCCTCCTCCTCGTTGCTGCCCTCCTCCAGCTGCTGGAGATGGACGTGGTGCTGGTGCTGCGATTCTTCATCAGTCACAACCGCATCCTCGCCATTTACAAGGGGCGCTGCGGGGGTACCGTCCTCCGACTCTTTCAACGCTCTGTCGCACCGCTCCTGGAGAACGCGCAGCTTCACCTTTTCCATCAAGTTCTGCCAAAGGAGGTATGCTTTTTCGCGCATGATCTTGCGATCGTACGTCCGATATCGCAAAGCAGAATCCGAGAAATCCTTCTCAAGCGCCGGGTTGGTCACCGGACGATAGTAAGGTAGCACAGTCATTGCACCCTGTATACTTGCGTCCGAATCTGGATCAAATCGATCATAAAACGAGCGCTTGGAGTCTGCCTTCTCCCTCTTTTTCTTTTCTTCTTTTTCGACTTTCTCTTGCTCCACATCAAGAATTGATTCCTTGATCGCCTCGAGATCTTCATTCTTTTGCCGAATCTGTTCAAGGACATTGTCGAGATTCTTCCTGGCCTCCTCCTCCTCCTTTGCAAACCGCACCAGCATGGATTTCCTTCTGCTTTCAATGACGGAATCCATTTCCATTTGAATGCGTCTCGGAACAGCTTGGAGCTCTTCAAGCATGTCTCGGAGGTCCTTTGCTGCATCCTGCGCAGCCAGCGTAAGCATTCGCGCTTCCTTCTTCAGGGCCTCCACTAACAGCCTTTGTTTCTCAACCTCGCCGCTGCTGGAACCTCGCAAAACCGCAACTTGCTCCTCAAGACCTGATATTTTCTGATACAGTTCTGTCGACCTTATAGCCTGTTCTGTTCGAATGTCGCCAAGACGCTTTTCCAGCTCCGCGATCCTCTTTTGTCGATTCGCAATGTCCTGATCTTTCTCCCGAACCAGCTGCTTCTGCTTGACAATGACGTCCAGCAATTGGTAGTGCATAACAAACTCTGTCTTGACGGCTCCCGGAACCTCACTCAGCATTTTTCGATTATTCGCCAGCTCCAAATGCGTGTGTGAGGCATAGGAAAGGTTGTCAAACAGCTCCTGGCGGTAGGATGAGAGTCTGTCAATCACATCGTTCATATTCTCGACAGCGGAGTCACTGACGTCGACCGCCCCGTCCGCTTCCGAGTTCACAGGAAGTTCTTCGCTTCTCCGAGCCTTGTTTGTCCAGCTTGATAGAGTGGCGTACAGGTCGTTTCGCTCTTCAAGAGACTGTGAATGTCGTTCCATCGCAGCCTGCGTCTTCACTTTTGACACCATAAATTCATCATCCAGTGACGCGCCGTTCAGCAGAACATCGGAGACTGACGACATTCCAAGCACCCGAATGACTGAACAGTGGGGCGGATGGTTCGACAAGTCTGCAGTCCAGCATTCACGATTGCAGTATCGTACGCAATGACAATCAGAGCACATACGCTCTTCCTTGTTGGTCACGGACGTCCCCGTCTGCAAGTCCAGTTTCTTCATACAATGTTCGCAAAACGAGTGCTTACTTGCCTGTAGTGCAAACGAAACAGAAAGAAGACGATTATCTGTTCCGTACTTTGGATACATTAAAATATTGTTTTTCATCCGACGATTTTGTTTCAGAAACAGCGACTCGGCCTCCACTGCGCCCGTGACATGTGCTCTTTTTTCACGAACAAGACCCACTCGCAATGCCTGAAACAAGATTTCAGGAGGATCCACATCCTTCACCGCCTCCTCTGCAGCATCATACACCGCGATCAAGCCACCATCCGCAGCAGACGCCGACACATAACTGGTCATTCGCAGCAAAAGAAACCCCCAACTCGTCCAAAACCCAAGAGAGAGAGAGAGAGAGAGAGAGAGAGAGCGAGAGAGAGAGAGAGAGATTTACAGCAAAAAAAGAAAAGTCAAAGTAAAATTAAATTAAACTAAAAAGTAAAATATCGATGAAAGATCAGTCAAGATACCAAAAACAAAAACAAAAAAACACGAGCAGCGAATTGCAGATGACTGCTGGGATAGATGCTTTGGTTTCGTTTCGTTTCGTTTCGACTCCGACTCCGAGTTGTGCCTGCGAAATTATTTCATCCCTTTTTGCGTAAATTCTCAGACAAGACAAAAACGGTGGGTGGGACGATTAAAAACCTGTGTCGCAGAAAGACTAACAGCAATCACAGAGAAAAATTCCCCAAAAAGTTCAGCATCGTGTTTGAAGGGGAAAAACGTTTGTTGCAAAAACAACAGATCCCCAAGAAGATCCGGCAGAGGATGATACGATACGATAGCAAAACCACATGATGTTTTTTTTACAACAGCAATCCACCACGAAAGCAACAACAAGAATAACAACAACAGCAACAAGAAACGACTCGAAAAAAGAAATGAAAAATGGAGAGAGCAACATAAACATTCACAACAAACACTTCAAAAAGGCACGCTCAACGAGTGTACATACATACAGGTGCATGCAGGACATCATCATCATGAACCCCAACAGGAACCCTCCCTCTCAGCAAGCACGAGCACATACAAGGCAAAGCAAGGGCAGATGAGGTGGGCCACTCAGAGAGAAAGGGTGGATTTTTGATTTGCAAGAAGGTTCAGGACGAAAAGGAAGAAAGGACATCGAAGCAGCTGGAATGAAAGGACACGTTAATTAAATATTAAAAAAACTCCTCGTTATTTTCACTGCTATTCTTCAGTTCTTTTTTTTTCTTTTTTTTCTGCGTTCTTTCCAGTCTTGCTTGTTTGACACTTTTCCCTTCTTATTTCCTTCCTTCCTTTTTTTTTTTTTGGCTTCTTACATGTCCTTGCTCTCCTTGACGTTCTGCAGAGTGGACTCTCCAGTGTATGTAAAGTCGTCAAAGTTGGGGTTTTCGTTTCTTTCACGAGACTCGCATACGGAGTCCGCTGCACGTTCGGATGTGAACTCAGTGTCAAAGTACTGGGCCTTTTCGGCGGCCGACTTTGACGGGACAAACGGAGCAGTGAGTTTCTTCGAAAGCATCGAGTCCCAGTTGATCGCGGCAAAGAACGGATGTTGGCGGAGTTCTTCTCCATCGGAAGGGCCAGAGCCCGTTCGCTTTGCAGGGTCTCTGTCCAGAAGGCCTTTCAGCAGGGATCGTGCAGAGGGTGAGACATAGTCGGGGAACTTGAGGGGTGCCCGGAGAATGAGCTCATACATTTCGTTGATGTTCTCAGAGTAGAAAGGAGGTAGACCCGTAAGCATCTCATACAAGAGGACGCCAAGCGACCACCAATCGACGGCCTTGTTGTGTCCCGAGCCAGTGAGAATCTCGGGTGCTAGGTACTCGGGTGTCCCACAGAACGTGTACGTGGGAGTCGAAGAGTTGAGTGCTACTTTTGCCAGACCGAAATCGGTGAGTGCAATGTGACCCATTTCATCCAGCACGATGTTCTCTGGCTTGAGATCTCTGTAGATGATGTTCGTCTTGTGAAGATGCTCGATTGCGAGTGCAATTTCTGCAGTGTAGAATCGAGCACGGTCTTCAGAAAACCGCCCCTCCCGCTTCAGGTGGAAAAAGAGCTCGCCGCCCGACAGATAGTCCAAAATCAGATACAACTTATCTTCCGTCTGGAACGCATATCGGAGATTCACAATGAACGGATGGTTAATCATTTGCAGAATCGACTTCTCCATCTTAGTATGACCCACCATGTTTTCCTTGACAATCACGTCCTTCTTCAGCACCTTCATCGCATAGATCTTTCCATCGTCCTTCTTGCGCACCTGCATCACCTTTCCGAATGAACCGCGGCCAATCACGCGCAGCAAATCAAAGTCCTCCACACCAATCTTCTTTGGCGCGGGAGCATTGCCAACCTGCATGGGAGTGCTTGTGGAGTTTCCGCTGCTCTTGGGCTTTGCATCCTCGTCGTCTTCATCGTCCTGGATCGCAAGATGTGCGTTTGGATCATCTGCAGCGATCTTCACTGCCTTGCGGATTGCCTCCATCCAATCCTCAATCTTCTCATCGCCGTCAACCATGATGTGGTACACTCGCGGGAACGGTCCAGAAATCGTAAACCCGCCCTTCGTCTTTGTCTGGTCCTCGGGAGCCACGGAGCACCCCACAAGAGGAATCATACCAGCAGGCTTTGCATCCTTTGGAGACCGGAAATAGTACAGAAATCCGCCACGAAGCTCAAACCACCGCTTCTTGTACGACGTGAATCGACCGCCTTGTTTTTTTAACCAACCACCCTTGTCTGCTGCGCCAGCTCGAGTCACAATCTGCAAGCCACACCACAAACCAAAGCAGAAAAACAACAAACAAAAACATTCAAAGGAATCGTAGTTTCCAGAATTGGAGGGAGATGGAGAAAAACATAATGAAGGAGGGAACAATCAACATTAGAACAAAAGGATTCCCAAAATCACAAACAGGCAAACAACGAAAGAAAAAAAAAAAGGAGGTGGTGACAAGCGAGATGTACATACCGTATCTGACATTTTTGAAAAAACAAGAAGCTTTAAACAACAACAGTAATAATAACAACAACAACAATAAGAGCAACAATAATAACAAAATAAAAAGAGAGAAGACAACAGGGAAAGGCGGCAATCAAATGATCAAAAAAATAAAAAATTGGTAAAGAAGGCGCAAAAAAGAAACTCTGGGAGAAAAGTGATTTATTTATGCAAAGAGGTGGGGAAAAAAAGAGGGTGACATGGGGGATTGAGAAGATTGGGGTTGGGGGTGGGTAGGGGAAAAGAGTCAGGTTGAATGATGACTGTTGGGGAGGGGTGGGGGGCGATCAACCAACAGACCTTTTCATAATTTTTTTGTCTTTGCTATTTTTTTATATCTATATATTTTTCGGTGCGGGGTGAGCTGGGGAGAGAATGGGGAGGGGTTTCAAGCGCTCTTTGTCTTCTCTCCAAGGTTTTTGAGCCGAAAAGCCGGGGTTTTCCTTATACCCTTCTGTTGGAATCCTCGGGGATTCGGTTGCGGTCCGTGCAAAACTGGTTTCGTGAGGGTGCGTCCGTACACACACAGTCTGTGCAAGCATATTCAAGCAATATCCTCAGCTTTTGTGCCACTTTTGGTCGCACGGGAATCTTCCTTTTTTGGTTACTTGCAACAACTGTTTTTTTTTTTTTGCAATTCTTCCCATGCAATCGTTATTGTGCACTCGTGTGCCCCTGCCTATTTTTTTTTTACAGTTGTTTCGGGGAGGGGGCCTCCGTTAGTTTTTGTTCTTCTCGATCCATCCTTGTGTCGATTCTTCTTTGGATCCCTTTTCGTCTTGTGTTTCTTCTTCTTCTTCTTCTTGGTTTTTTTCAGCATCCGTAAAAAATAAATGCGCGGTTCTAAAAAGGGCAGGGAAGAAGACCTGGGGGATTTTGAAGGTGGTGCTCAGGGCGAGTCCACCGATGGACATGCTGCCGCTGCTGCTTCGAAACCGTCGTCCAAACCTGCATCGATGCCTTTTCGCAATTCAAAGCTCAAGACCAACGACGAGGTCATCGATTTGGCGTCTCGAGCACGAGAGCGCGCAAATGAATTGATGAAAAACATGACTCCGGAACAGAAAGAGCGCTTCGAAGCTGCTCGATTTTCGTTTCTTGATTTCACAACGGTGCGCAAAATCGCAGAAACTGTTGTCGGGTATGTATCCTTTGATCCTCCGCTCCTCGCTTCTTCCATATGCTCAAAACACACCGTGTTCCTGTTGCAGATCTCAGACCCGCGCACTAACGATAGCCTTTTTCATTTTCCATATGAATGCTGGCCTTTCTGCTTTCGTTTTTTAAAACTCTCTCTTTTTTTTTTTAAATGTAATTTTATTTCCATTATTATTTTGATGATTCAAAACCGTGGAACATCAACAACAGAGAAAAGATTAATGATGATGTTGCAATGGCAATTGCAGGTGTTGCAAAATTGTATCTTGGCGATTTGATTGAACAGGCGCTTGAGGAACAAGAAGCAATCGCGGAAGAAGGCCCCCTTTCTCCGGATGACGTTCGCGAAGCTTGGAAATCACTGCATCGACAAGGGCGCATCATCACCGAATTTCCTCGTCCTGCTCAGCGCTTCCGGAGATGATGATGTTACAGGGTATGCTGCAGGAGTGAGTATCACGAAGGGATGTGTGCAACTTACATTTATTTGTTTTTTGTTTTTTGTTGAAGGGGTCGTCTGTTTTTGCAGCTCGTTTTGGAGAGAATGTTGGAATTCGTTTGTGTTTTGTTATTTTCCAGCATGCTTGATTGCGACGACGGGCCGATTCACTGGGGTAATTGGTCGTGACGGTGGCTGCGTAAGAAATGTGTCCGTCGTCATGACCACGTTCGGAACATAGTCGATCGTCAGCATAGGGGACTGCATTTGAATTGGGGACATCGAAGACATTGACATTGCTTTGGGAGGGCTTTCAAACGATGAACCGGATACGTCCGCGGCCGCTTTTCGAACGATTTCGACTGCGATTCCTGCGGATGAACGCCGGCCGGGGGATGGCAGCGGTTTCGACTGTCTTGGAGATGGAGAATCGCGGTTTTGAAGGATCTTTGCGAATGATCTTTGAAGTTTTTCTTCTTGAACTCGCTGGATTCCGGATAATGCGCTTGATCGTCGGGCCTCTCGTTCCCGAGTCATCACTTCTTCGATCCGAGTGAGTGGCGTGAACTTCCCATTGACGTGCTGTGGTGCTGCAGTTGCTTGCAACTGGCTCTGTTGAAGCTGGGCAAGTTCGTTGCGGAGATAATCTTCTTGCTGCATGCGATTTTGTGCCAGAGCAGAGATGACGCTTAGATGGGAAGACGCAGAGGACGGCCGATCTCGGACTGTCGGGGGGCTGGACGCAGCACCAAGAGAGTTGCGGCTTGCAGATTGCGGGCGATCCTTGTTGCCGACTGACGGCGAGCTTCGAAAGGAGTCCCCTCGTCCGCTGGCTGTGGATGGTCGCGTCGAGTTTGGCGTCGAGTACGCTTCAAAACTCTGCCGCGCAGACCGCCGAAATTCCGCATCATCCTCGTCGGCCCAGCTGCCAATCACGGCTTCACGCTTGTTGCTGCCCGTGGCCTGGTACGGGAACGTCGCATCGTCCACAGAAAAGGGCCCATCTCTTGGTGTATTGTCTTTCGATCGTCGTGTGGACTGACTTCCCGCAGGAATGATCAGGCCGGGCCGGAATTCGTCGAGTGCAATCGGCGTCATCATTCCGGGATACATATTTTCAGTGCTGATGTTGATCGTGTGTCCGAGATTCTGTTTTTGGAATTGAAGCATCCGTTCGAGAGACGAGCGCACGGCGCGATAGTACGGGGAGGTTTCGTCAGCGTGTGCAAGACGTTCGAGAAGCTCAAATCCCCGGTGTTGCTGAATCAGATACAGTTCTTCTGAACTCAACGACACAAGCATGTCGACGTCGTAGCCTTGACTCCGCAGATCATCAATCAATGCTTCTTTGGAAATGTTGGTGCCCTTCCCAGACGACGGGCGGCTAGCAGGTCCGTGGGGGTTTTTTGCAGACGACGGCCGGATGCTGCTCGCGCTACAATGGGACTCCAGGGACAGCGAGCTTTCGCGGTGTGTCAGCATCAATGCTCCCGATTGTTCAACTTCTTCCTCGACCCAATCAAGATACGAATCCATGATTTCTGCTGGGAATCCCGCTTCTCCCGTAAAATCCATCCCAAGAGACGATCTGCTTGATAGGATCGTTTCTTCAAACGCAACCATCTGAGCTTCCTTGGACCCTTCGGCAACAGCACGGGCAATCTTCTCCGGCACCGGTCCGCGTGAGAATTGTCGCCACATTGCGAGCTTGAAATTCAAGCTGTTCCACGCAGTCTGGGAGCCAACACTCGTAGAAAACAAGGGCGGCATGGGCGGCAACAGCCCATCGGGCAGCTCAACGGATTCAGTCTGCAGCTTGACCGACTTCGAGTCAACTAGGCTGGTCGGGTCCGTCTGCGAAAGCTTGTGTGCCACTGAAATGGGAACCTTCACAACAATCGTGCTTCTCGATTCTGCTTCGGGACTTCGCAGATTCTGGCCGGAGTTCCGTCGAGACACGTCTTTGGACGCCTGCAGCAATGAAGTGCTGCTTTTGCGAGACAAGGGAGAACTGCCACTGGAACTGACGGCAGGAATATTGACAATCTCTGCTTTCTTCTGCTGCTCCTTTTCACTCGGGACGGGTGACATGCGCCGGGCATTCTTCACTTTCTTGGCAAGCTTTTCGAGCGTGGTTGGGGATTCTCTGGACGGGCTCGGGGTGGATACCGTGGCAGAGCGTGCACGACCAGCCGGTTTCTTGTGAGCGGTTCTTGGACGCACAGAGTCTCCTCCTCCAAGATCAGTTCGGGTTGCCGAGCTATGAGGAGAAGTCGTTTCCGACACAATCGAAGACTCCGTATCCACAGACAAGTGCTTCTTGTGCGATGAAGATCGCATCCCTTTCTTGCCGGCACTGGCTGCCGCTGGCGAATACGACGAGCCCAAATCGTCGTCCGAAGACTGTGACATGCGGCTGTGCGATCTCTGAGACACATCAAGAGTCTGGATGATGGAGAGGTCATGTACATGCAGATTGCTGGAGGACAATCCGCGTCTCAGCATTGAATCCTGCTCGTCACGCATTCGCTTTCGTTCCTCCTCCAGTTTCAGCTTCTCCTCTTCTATCGCCATCATTTCTCGCTGGAACAGGTACTGGATATCGAATTTTTCCATTTGCGAGGAATTTTTCACATAGTCCAGATCCATCATGCTTGTCTTGATATCTCGCATGACGTCTTCTACCTCATCTTTTTCCTCAATCGCCTTGGCAAGCTGCGCCCGCAACGATCGAATTTCGTCATCCTGCATGTTAATTCGATGTTTCAGATCTTCCTCAGATAAGGAGCTGAGCGTCTGCGCCAGCTTTTCTTCTGCATACGCAAGTTGTTTTCTAGTCAATTCGAGCTTTTCTGACAGCGTCTGGTTGTCCTGATCCTTGTTCGTCGTTGCGCTCTCCAATTCCATCTGTACGCGCGTGAGGCGGAACTCGTACTTCTCCACGACCTTTCGCAAGACTTCCGAGGAAACCATGTCCTTCTTCGTGTTCTCCGTCACTTCGTGGTCAAGAATCGTCTTTTCGAATTCGGTTTGCCAGTTCAGCAGCGAGATAATGTCTTGATGCAGGTCGGCGGAACTGTGCGCAAACTCTGTCGCATATTCAATTCGTTTGGTCAATCGAGCTCTCAACGCAACCAGTTCCTTGTACAGCGATTCTCTCAATCGATCAATCGTCTTTCCACGAGCCTCCAATTTTTTCTCGAGCGATGTAACCGACTTGCGTAGAATCGAAGTGTCCTTGTGCAGCATCAGGCATGTTTTCTGCAAGAATGCAAAGTGTTCCTCGCTCTTTTGCAGCTTTGTTATGGACTGACGCATGTCTTCGCTCATTTCAACTGCAGAGAGGTTCGTATACAGTCCTTGTGTGAATGAATCTATGATAGGATTGATAATTCCGAGCAGATGGTCAATGTGCTCATTGACATTCGATTGTGAATGGTCCTTCAGTCTCGACATCCCAATGTCTTGTTCATCATTGAACTTGCGAATGTCTTCCAGCATGTCTTGAAAGTTCTCCTTGTCGCCAGGATCTACAATCGTGCCTCCAATCAACTTGTAGACAATTCCTCGGAGTGCACTGCGGAGCCTGTCGTCCAGAACCAACGGGAGCATATGCAGTGGCACCACGATCCCAGATGCCAGAATAATTCCGGGCTGCATTCCAACAGTTGTTGAAAGCATCGAAACCGGTGAACTCGACATCTCGACGAGAAGGAGAGACGGGAAAATGGTTTCCTTCCAGCAACAGAAAAAGAAGACGGAGAGAAATAAAGGAAAGGGAGAGAAATACAAAACACTGATTGGAAGAAACAGCCAATACGAAAAATGCAGAATCCAATATAGAGGTTAGAATTCCACAATATGCAGCACACAGTATTTTTATATTGTCAGTAGGACGTGCCAAATAGTGTTGCTTTCTTCTTCTTTGGGGGGAGGGGGGAGGGGAAGAGGCTGGTGAGCAAAAAATCATTAACGACCCGTTTTTCGGTGGACCTTGCAAACGAATGAGAATCTCTCTTTTGTCGCCTGATAAGCCAGAAGACAGATCCTCAAAAGAGGCGTTGTGGACGAACAGAGAACAGCTCTGACAGGATTTCTGTCTGACAGTTCGTTCTGCTCGCATGCATCAAACAACAGGAAAAAAGAAGGGAAGTCCCGATCTGCGTACTGCGCAACAACTGCCAAACAAGCGACGGCCAGTAGCACTGGGGCGACGACGACGATGACAATTTACAGGAAAGGGACGGAATGTGATTATTTGTTGGTTGGTTGATTGGTTGGTGTTATTTATTGAGTGAACGTCAAGAAGCACGAAGGGATATCGAGTCTGCGCTTCGGCTCAGAGACAGTCTTCTGTGATTTGGCAGTTGCAACTGGGAGGCCGACTTGTTTCTCGCCTGCCTCTTAATCTCTGCCGAACTGAGAGAATCAACTCCGCTGCTGCTTGCATTGTCGAAAGAAATGTCCTTGATGAACCGGAGTTTTTGATACATTGGCAAAAACCGCGAATCGTGCGCACTGAAAACAGTGTTTTCATGGAACGCATTGAGAAGCGACTCTCGCTGTTCGCCTGGCTGGACAGAGTCTGCCAGCAAGATGATCGCAACGAGCTGTCGAAGCCCGATCAGCGGGTGCGTCTCTTCGTTCCAGATGTGAATGGCAGATGCCAGCGCAACGTGCAGAGCCTTTTGTACATCCTTTTTCGTGATGCTGCCACTGCAGCCGTTGAAGCCGTTGCTGTCAGTGTTGTTTTTCTTCTTCTTCTTCGAGTCGAAGGCGAGGTTGCAAGCATGTAGCCACGCAACCACATTATGCAGCATCACAGTATTGTAGAATCGAACGAGACGGTGAATGATCCACGGAGTGTGAAATAAGTGCATCGTCGACATTGCGATCTCAAACATCTTCCAAAACGAATGATGATGAGCAGATGAGAGCCGTGAGCTGGCATTGATGTGGTCACGGCTTTTTGAGGTGTTGAGAGTAGCGAGTAAATTGGAAAACGCAGTCAGGAACGATCGATGAAGACCGACCATGTCAGTGCCGAAGTCGCACGCAATGCCCTTGGTGAGGATGCCATCGGCGACCTTCAAGAGAAGCACGTGCAGCGCGGAAACGTTAAACTGGTTTATGGAGGCGGAGATCAGATCAAGCGCTCGCACCCATCTGGATTGCACGGAAAAGGATGCCGGGGTTTGAGAGAATACGCGGGCGAGTGCCTCGATGTAACGCGGAGAACCGCTATTCGCATCGTACTCGGAAAGACCAAACGAGCTCAGCGCATCCTTCCGGGCAAAGCATCGACGCTCGGGGTTGACGAACAGCGGCTGGAAATTCTCTTCGGAACGCGCACCAAGACTGTGACCAATGAACTGGCACGGAATTTTTGCAAGTAGTGCCATTTCACGAACGGTGCTGATGCCAGTCCACGACTCATCGAGATCAGCAAACATGGACGTGAGCGTGTTGATTTGCAAGTTCACTCTCGGGTCGAAGGACTTTGCTGCGTCATCGAGACCCTTTCTTCGGTAATAGCACAAAACAAGATGCAAGAACGGTCGACTGAGGCAGCCCAAGGGTGATCGCAACAGCCGAGAAGGGAGGTGCAAGATTTCTTCTTCCAATCCCTCTCCGACCAGAAACTTCAGGCAAGTATCGGTAAAATGGTTGCAGTTCTGTCGGAAAATGTTGTAGTTGGCAGACGAAAAGCGTTCCTTTTCAATGGCGACGAGGAATTGCGCAAACTCGAGAGGTGTCCGAGTGCATCTTCCAGCGTCAATCGATCGACACGGCGTTCCATACGCAGTACACCCCTTTCCACAAAAAACAGCAAGAAAGAAAGAAAAAGAAAGAAAAAAAAGAGAAAAAAGAAAAAAACACGTAAGCACTCGTGCACTTAGCAGATGTTGAAGATGACAAC
This sequence comes from Andalucia godoyi, assembly GCA_009859145.1. Lineage (NCBI taxonomy): Eukaryota > Jakobea > Jakobida > Andaluciidae > Andalucia > Andalucia godoyi. Next base: position 116,823 of record VRVR01000002.1, read on the forward strand.
AGACCGTGGCTGCAAAACATATATGTGAAAGAAAAAGACAAAATGAAAAAAACATACGGCTCGCTCTGCAATGACTCCTGCTCCAAAGTAGTACTCTACGGGTCCAATTTCCCCACCCCAGTCCACAACGACTCCGGTGTGCCAGATGCCCTTCATCTTCATGAGCGGCGACGAAAACTTTTTAGCTCGTCCATTCGAGAGGTCGTACAAGTGGACGCTCACTGCCGCCGTCGTCGTCGTTGGCGAATGGAACGGATCTGCAGGTATAGGTGATGAACACGGTAATCGATCTTGCGAATTCATTGAGCTGCGTCGCATCGTTCTTCTCTTGTCGTTCTTCGGCGTACGTATCTAAATTACCTTTTTTTTCTCCTTCTTCTTTGTCTTCCGTTTTAAGCAGTAATTACTCATGGTTGAATCACCAAATTTCAAGAGTGAGGCGGCAGATTTCTCTTCACCCATCCCGCTCCCCTTCTCCGTTCGCATCTGGCTGCGTTTCAACGTGCGAAACAGTTGCCGTGCACTGGCTGCATCTTGCTCTTCTACAAGACTTCCAGTCCTTTCCGTTATCCTCCTCCCAGCTTCCGTAGACAGCAGCAGATTCCCAGGACCGAGCAAGCGACGGCAGGAGTCTACGACAGCTGTCAGGTGTCAACACATGAACCTGCACCACCTGCTGTAACCCCACGAACTCGCAGAACTCGAAGAAAGGGTGTGTCGTCACCGATCGAATCGTAATAAAGCTTGCTTTTTAAAAAATATGTATAATGGTCCTTTTTACGTATGTTTCGTTGACGTACTTTTGCTGGTTCCATTGATCGGTTGCTACTCGAGCTTGCTGGTAACATAGACACCAAAGGATGCGGAAGACGTCTCCTGGTCCTGGGTCCGTTCGGCGCCGTTCAAAAGGCGGTGGAGAGGCCCATTTTACAAGCTCGTCGACCACAACACCCTTTTCCAACACCGGTGCTCATGGATCTTCAACGACTGGTTTTTCTTCTTCTACTACTCCTACTTCCTCTTCTTCATTCAAAGGTGCAGTTCCCCTTCTTTCATCTCCGGTGCTCAGTTCTATGAACTATTCCCAAAGTGGTGTTGTCGGGCAAGGCTTGATGGCGGCGGCGCCCACGGCTCGGCTGCGAAGAGACTTTGAACGATCGAAATCGTTCGATCCGTACGATCTGGCGCATGTTGGACCGGATTTCGAGTGGGAAAAGCTTTCTTCGCGATGGCACTCGCATCACTCGTCTTCGAAACGGATCAAGAATACCGCGGACCTGTCGGAATCCGAGTCGTTGTCATCGCTGTCGTCCATGGCATCGAGTCCGACACCGGCGAATGGGGATCATTCTTCTTTTTCGGAGCTGAACAATGCAAAGCTGAGCAGCAGTGGTGAAGCCACTGTCAGCGACAACAAGCATCACAAGGGGCATTCTGTGCTGCAGCACCATACCTCAACGCTCGAGTTTGCGGATCGAGCATCGTTGCTGGATTCTGATGTCCCAGAACATTCGTTCCGTGGACTTGTGAACCTTGCCATCTTGCTGTTGGTTCTTTCGAACGCTCGGCTTGTGATTGATAACATCCTAAAGTACGGACTGCTGGTGAACTTTTCCAACATGTTTGCATCGTTTGTGGGCGATCCGTATTCTTGGCCTTCCGTTTCTCTTTCGTTGTTCTTCCTGGTATTTATTGCGTGCGCATATGTTTTGGAGAGGAATATTTCTTCCAGACAAATCAAAGAAAGTCGGGGAAGGAAGTTTCACTTTGCAAATCTCGTGGGGACCATCGTCATTCCTATCATCGTTATTCACCTGACCAACCCGCATCCCATTGGTGGACTCGTCAACATGATGATTTCCTCGATTTTGTTTCTAAAGTTGTATTCGTACGTCATGGTGAATTCGGAGGAGCGCGAGAAGGTTTGGAAGAAGATAGATAAGAAACCTGCGGTTGATCGGTCAGTGGTTCTCTACCCCCATAATATCAATCTGAAGGATTTGACCTACTTCATGTGTGTTCCAACGTTGGTGTATGATCTGAACTATCCGCGCACCGACAAGATACGAGTGACATACGTTGTCAAGTGCTTGCTCAAGTTCGTGCTGATCTGGGCGGTAATTATCACTCTGGTGGAGCAGTACATGGTCCCAATCGTCAGGAACTCCATGGAGCCGTTCGACATGAATGATTTTACGCGAATCACGGAACGTGTTCTGAAGCTTGCCGTGCCAAACCTGTACGTTTGGCTGCTTGGATTTTACGCCTTTTTCCATGTATACTTGAACATGATGGCAGAGCTCTTTTGCTTTGCAGATCGGCGTTTCTATTCAGACTGGTGGAACTCCAATTCTCTCGACTACTTCTGGAGGAACTGGAATATTCCTGTGCATGTGTGGATGGTCCGCCATGTGTATCTTCCTTTGTGCAAGAACTGGGGCTGGGGCCGATTTGCGGCGTCCATGGCCATTTTTGCGATTTCTGGATTTTTCCATGAGATCATTGTGTCTGTTCCATTTGGAATGGTGAAGCTGTGGGCCTTCTTTGGCATGATGGCACAGATCCCTCTTGCGTTTGCAACACGCTCTCTGACTCGCCATCGTCATTGGGGCAATGTTATTTTCTGGATCAGCATTTTATGCGGTCAGCCTCTCTTGATCTTGTTTTATTATCGCCAATATTATCTGGATCATAATCGCGACGTGTTACTGAATGGCTCCATCTAGTTTGTAAATGCCCCACAACGGATTCTTCCTCCCTCTTCTTGCCTTGTCGATTCCTCAAGCGGACTGGGATACTGGAGTTCGGACAATAGACAGCTTCATTCTCTTCGTCGGCGGAGCCTGAGGAACTGCTGCTGGCTGCTTCACGGGAGTGGAGGAAATCAGCGATTTCTCGTCTTCGATGATTGGCGTCTGCGAAATGGCGAGAAGCTCAAAGGCATTTCTGTTGGAGACGGGGTGCTGTAAAACTACCTCTCCAGCTGATCGCGGAATGTCTGCCTCGGGTCCCTGGAACAATGGTCTCCGCAGTCTTTTCCCTTTTTCGTTCGAGGCGGGAAGCGGAGGAAGCACCGGCGCCTTCAGTTTCTCTCGCCGTATGTCATCTTCACCTTCGCTTGCCGTCGAATCGTCGTCATCGTCCAGAACTCGCTTTCGAAGGTTCTCGTGCGACCGGTTGCGCATGACCATGGGATCCAGGGAGGAAATGGTCCCCATAGAAGCGATAGGCTCAGAATCAGTAGGTGCATCCAGACGCTTTGGATCCGCAAACTCCTTTCCCAGTATGTTGCTAAAGTCTCTACAAGACGTGTCGTTCGGGAGGCTGCTCTCGAAGGCACGGAGACTATGCTCGTTCTTGACCACGTTTCTGGCCTTTCGTCTTCCAAACGCCTCCACTAGCCCGTTAGCTTCCATTCGGTCTAAAATATTGATTGCCATGTCTTCCGTTGTGCCCACTAGCTTCGCCAGTCGGTACGGAGTAACAGCGAGATGGTTCTTTCTTGGATCGCACAATTCGACCACACACTCACGATAGAGCGCTTCTTCGAATGGAGGCCAAGTGCGTTCTTGCGGGGCCGCAGTGGCAACTAGCCGTTCGGTGGGACCGTCGATCTGACTCGGTGTCTCTTTCGCACGCGCGACAGGCGTGCTGAGACCGGTTGCATGGATTTTCTTTTTCCGTCCTTCATCTTGATTGGTTTGCTTGCGAGGATGGTTGGCTGCGGTCGCTGGGGAGCCTAGTGTGGCTTCCTGCGGAGGAGGGCTCTGTGCTGCGAGGGTCTTTTCGGCTCCGTCGGATCGGTGCACAGAAGAAAGTGATGGGGAAGCAATTTCTTCAAACTCGATTTCGTTTTCCACGAAGGCTACGTTCGGCCCGTCAACGTTCGTTTCCCCGTCGCTGATCAACAGGGTGTCCACGGACGCTCGCATCTTGACCGTCATTTCATGATATTTTGTTGACATGCTTCCAACAGTCATCCCCATGCTCTTCGCATTCCAATTTAAGATCTCATCTAGAATTCGTGGTCACAGCGTGATTAGCGTTTGTGCGGTGCGTATGCAGGGAGAATCTGAAAGAAGTGAGGAAACAGCGGAGCAACATACTGTGGTTTGCCTTGCGGAAGCATTCGGGCTCGTAGTCTTCCGGTGTGTTTTCGTGATAGAGGAGCTTCATCGTTAGACATCGATTTGCTACAGTACAACATCGTGCAAGATATGGGTTAGATTGTCGCTGCTGCACATGGAAAGACCATTGTATATAGACAACATACCAGGAAGAGTGGCCATTGTTTGTGACAGCATCAGAATTGTTCGCACCATCCCAGAACTTGCTTGCCGGACTTGTTTTTTGACAGCCTGATACTGCTGTGAGGATTCTTCGACGGACACGTCGACATTCACCCCGTCCTCTCCATAAGCGTACGAAAAGGCGTACGATTCGAGGAGTTTGGCATGCGCCATTGACTCTCCTGCGACTTCCTTGTTTTCGTAAATCGAGAATACCATCGTTTTCAAGTACTTCTTCGTCATTGCGTCGACGACACCGAGCTCGAACCATCGAAGCACGGATCTTGCTTCGGGTGTGCCGGCAACGAGTTGCTTCGTTTGGATGTCTGTTTCTGCCGTGAGTAAAAGGAAAATTTGTGTCTAAACGAAGATGCAGAAGAAGATGCAGAAGAAGATGCAGAAGAAGATGCAGAAGAAGGAGAAGAAGAAGGAGAAAGAACCCAGACTCGCTGAATTTGCTAGCTACGTACCTCCTATGCGAACATCCTTGAAGCAGTTCTCAGGAAAAATGTTGCGCATGTATGCAATGGTTGAAATCAAAGCCCTTGAAACATTTCGCGTAAACACCAGCGACCGTTGCGGATTGAACACTTCTTGCTTTTCCTGTTTTGCCACTGCAACTGACATATTTTTGATACGAAATAAAAATAAGAGGAAGAGGAAGAGGAAGAGGAAGAGGAAGAGCATGCAGAGAAAAAAGAAAGAAAAAAAAGAAAAAAAACACGAAGGAGAGCAAGAGGAAAACGGAAGAAAACAGTCTGGCGGGAACGTGCGCATGGATTGGTCGGAGACACGAGTTTTCGCGCGGAATGACAAGAAAAAAAAGAGGAATGCCGATCAACTTGAGCTCAAATGTGATTCTTTCGACTCGGTGACCATGATTTGAATTTTTTTCGTTATCTTTCCTCTTCTTTCACTTTTGTGGACCTCACATGACGACTCACAAGTCTCGTTCACCATACAGCACACGAATCTCTGGAATTCAAGAAGGACTGAAGTTCTTGATTTTCCTCTTTTCCACCCTTTGCTTCTTCTCGCTGATTCATTCCTATTTCATTACAAAACGGTGACTCTGATTCCTTTTCCCACAAAAGGTTCCGCTTATCCCTGTTCTTATTCCTTATTATTTGAATCATTACATTGCTCTTCTTTCTTCTTCTTTTTTCCTGTTCTCGTTTTTAATCTGTCATTGTTTTTTGTTTTTTATTGTTGCTGTTGCATTGTGAAAGGTGCAGAATGGATGATCTAGACTTTGAAGAAGCGGGAGAAACGTACGATTACGAGTATGAATACAACGATGATGAGGATTCGATGACTCGTGACGAAGGGTTCTATGGCGGCGATATGATTCACAGTCCGCATGTTCCTGCGCCGGTATTCAAGGTAGTGTCGCCTGATGATCTCGCGAAAAGCCAGTCTGTGTTCATCAAGCAGATATCAGAAATCCTGAACTGCTCGTTGTCTGCAGCAGGCTCTCTAGCTAGGTATTTCCACTGGGATCGACAGAAGCTTCTTGAAAATTACTATTCAGACGAGGAGAGAACGCTGCAGAAGGCGGGTGTGGATACCCGGAATGTTGGATACAAAAAGGGAAAGTTTGGTGCCCCACTGATGTGCAACATCTGCTTTGATCAGAAGGACGGCTCGGAAATGTGTGCTGTGTCGTGCAACCATTTCTTTTGCGCGTGCTGCTATCGAGGGTACTTGGAATCAAAGCTGAACGAAGGACCGTCGGTGATTCTCACGACTTGCCCGTTTCCAAAGTGCACTTGCGTGGTCTCAGAAGACTGTTTTCGTGATCTTATGGCCGCAGACTGTGTGACGAGGTATGAGACGTTCTTGACGCGTTCATTTGTGGACGACAATCCAAATGTGAGATGGTGCCCTGCACCGAATTGCGGAAATGCAGTCTCGGCCGAAAATGCAAAGTGGAACACGGTCTGCGAATGCTCTTGTCAGAAACGCTTCTGCTTCGGATGCGGAGCTGATCCCCACAATCCTGCGCCGTGCAAAGTCGTCAAAGACTGGATGTCCAGAGAAGTGAAAGAATCTGCGACTTCGGAATGGCTCGTCAAGAACACCCGGGACTGTCCAAAGTGCAGCGTCCGAATTCACAAGGACGGCGGCTGCAATCACGTGACGTGTTCGAAGTGCCGCTACGAGTTTTGCTGGATTTGTGGTGACGACTGGACAAGACATGGATCCAGCACTGGCGGTTATTACTCCTGCAATCGATTCAACGAGACAAGCACTGCGCCCGGGCGTCCAGGAGGATCGGCGACTTCCGCTGCTGCCAAGCTTCGCGACGGGCTGGAAAAGTACGTGCACCATTTGAACCGATTCCAGAATCATGAGCAAGCCAGCAAGTACGAAAGCAAGATTCGAAGTAGAATTAACAAACTCAAGGAGCAGCGCAGTGGGTCCTCGATGGACACGTTAGAAGATATAGATTATTTGACCGTGGCTCTGGATGCCGCGATGCGTGCCCGTAGTGTTTTGAAGTGGACTTACGTGGCCGCGTTTTACATGAGCTTGGGTCCGCACAAGGAAGTCTTCTCGCACAGCCAAGAACAGCTGGAAGGTGCGGTGGAGCATCTCACGAGTCTGCTGGAGAAGGATCTGACCACCATCAATCGCACGGAGGTCATGTTTCTCACGACGCTCATCACTCAGTGGATCGACCGAGTGGAGCATTTTGACTACGATGAAGCTGGCGGGGTTGACGCGGTGTTTGATTTGAGCATGCTTGGTGGCGGTTTCCTTCGCACTGCGGCTTCAACAAAGCGATAGTACGGGTACCTGAGCGACCAAGGAAACACATCGAAGGATCTTTGCGAGATTTGGAAGCCCCAAAGTTGTTGTTGCTGTCGTCGACCTTCTTTTTCTTAAATTGTAACTATGGATGGTTTGCGTCAACTTCCTGTTCATTTTTCTGCAGGGAGACGCGAGATAAATATAGATACTATGAATCAAAAACCAACCAACCAACCAACCAACCCCTCTTCCCTCTCAATTTTCGTATTTTATGATATTGTGCAAGTTTCCGGAATGTGGTGCGAGATCTGCACTATGATAGCACCCATTTGACGTATTCATACGTGGTCCAGCAAAATGCCACACTGGGCCCCATGTACATGACACGAGCCGACGCACCCCGGAAAAACCCTGCGCTTCCATCTTCTCTTAGGATCCTCCGCACTACATCTTGGAAACCTTCGTTCACGCCGTACTCCGCTTGCGTCTGCAACCGTGTCTTGATCACATCCAGGGGATTGGAGACCAATGCGGCAGCTGCTCCAGCGCCACATCCAGCAACCACGTGTTTCCACGGTTCGTACTCGATGTGGTCATGGCCATCATCATCGTCATCGTCGTCGGCATGGCTGTGGTGGCCGTCTACGCCGTCTTTACTTGCACTGTGCAAAGGATCCAGCTTCAGAAGCCCCTTGCCGCTCGCTGCATTCGCTTGCAATTCCTGCTCCCTCCTTAGCTGATCCTCCCACTGCAGCCTCCTTTGCGCCACAATTTCTGCCGAAGGATTACGCCCAAGGAGAGTCCTCAGGGATTCGTACGTCGCGAACTGCACTGCAGTATGAGGAATTCCCATTGCAACTGTTGTTGGATACGACAAGAAGAATGCTCGAACTCCTTCTTTCAACAGCACAGTTCGAAAGCAATGCCATGCATTCCTGTAGTTTGAATTCGCTAGCTGCATTCTTTGCTTGATGACATCGAGTGGAGTCGAAACTGCATCGTGAAATAGAACTGCGATTGCCCCTGAACTACCAGCAGCCACTGGATGATGCCCCTTGCGATCAGCCCCAGTAGCTTTCTTTGCAGCTTCGTACGCAGCAAAGTACAGCGCATGCGACGGAAACGCTCCTGCAACCACCGCACTCATTCCCGAAAATAGCTTTAGTGGTCCTTCCGAGCGCGCCACGTGCAACAGCTCTCCAATCACACTTCGGCGAATGGATTTCGAGTCCAGCGTCTGCAGCCGAGTCTTGATCATGTCAAAAGGGAACATCCCAACGTGTTCCATAAGCCCAGCCGAGCCACCAGCAATCATGTGAACAACAGGAGACACTCCAGGTGGTCTCTCTCCTTCTTCAACATGAGCCGCAAACACAGGTCGATCGCTCATATTTCAAAAATGATCTATGAAATAAAGAATAATTATGCTCGTTCGTTTCCAACTCGGTTGGCAGTTCGTTCGTTGTGCTTGCTCTGACTGTCCCTCTGCGACGAATCGACAGGATCCAGCGATTCTAAACCTAGAAATGATCAAAAAATTGTCAAAATAACACCACTGCGTACAATGACCAATTGGGGATCGTCGTGATGATGATGATGATGATGATGATGATGATGATGAACCAGCACAAACAACTAATCAACACATCAGATAATAAAGAAGAGGAAAAAAATAGAATGGAAGAAATTGTCAAGTTCGGAATCAAAAGCCTTTTTTTTTTCGCATGCACGCAAAGCGAACTGCGAAAAAATATATACATTGTAACTACAGCAATAATTTAAAAAAATCCCGGAAATCTTTTGCTTTTCCTCTACGGTCTGCATCACGTGATGCACGTACTAGGGGGGAAAAAACAGACCCACAAGTCGAAAAGGCCTCTTCTATGCATTTGTTCAAATACTGCATTTTGCTAAGAACTAGCTTGCCAGTGTGAGCTTGACAGGTGTTGGGGCAGGCCTTCAAAGCCTGTGCGGGCCACAAGCCCGAATGGATCGATACCATCTCGCTGGCGTCATTGTTTTTTTGTTTTTGTTTTTGTTTTTTCTTTTCGACTGGTCGACCAGATCCGTGTTCCATTCGCCGCTGGGTTGGAATGGAACGGAGACAAATTGTCATTCAGCCAAGAATGCACACATAACAAAGCGCTGGAATAGAAATGAATATACATATATGTAGTACATTTGCATGGAAGAGAGGGCATCATCCGAAAAATTAGTCTACAGCTTGGATCGGGGGCCATTAGAGGGGCCCTGGTATCGAGAAGATGGCTCTTGAGACAAGTTTGAAACATGCGTGATAAAGTCATTGGGAACTTCGATTGCCGCGAGGAGTTTGGCAAGCAAGTTTTCTGCAATGAGCGGGCTCATCAACTGCGTGCGCTGAATGACGGCAGCCGAACGGACAAACTGAATGACGCAATCCAGGAGGTCTGTGGACATTGCAAAGTTAAGACGTGGAATGCGAGATCCATCGGAACGACGCCCTTGGTTACGAATGAGTCCGATCCAAAGGACCTTGCCTGGCTGCCCACATTTTGGATCCTGCAGCAAGAAAAGCGGACCGCCGGAATTGCCCTGGTGGATCACGCAATCTGTTTGATATCCAATGCAGCACAGCGAGGAAGTCGTAAGAATTTTGGAAATGCAGCCGCGGGAAAATCCGGCTGGAAACGCAGGATTCAAGCCAAACAAGCCAAATCCAACCGCGCAAACTGCAGAGCCCGTCGATACACGGTTGGAGAAAGCAATTGAAATCGCTGGTTCGCTTTCGGAGCTCAGTATGCACACATCGGATTCCGGAAGAACGGCAATGGTGGATGTGGGAACGGCCGACACATGCAGCAATGCAACGTCCACAGAACCGCTGCAGACGTACACCACACGAGCATCTATCCACGGCGTAAACACCTGATTGTCCCCGTGAACACCATCATCCGCGTAAAAACGAACCTTGACGATCCATGATGAAAACGATGAATGGTTTACTCCAGAAGAGCTGGGTTCTGATTTCGGTCCGCCATCTCGTACCACATGAGCGTTTGTAACGATGTAGCCGAGACTCGATAGCAGCACTCCGGATCCCCAAGACGAGCCCGCATGGATGTCGACGCACGTTCGTCGGATCTTGTCCACCAGCCGTCCAGAGAATCCCGCCGAAAGACTCTCACAAACTGCGGTATCCAGTCGCAAGGGACGGTCGATTGACCTCGTTTCTGCACGCACCGCTGATAGTCGCTCCAGCAGGCTAACAATTGACTCGGGCAGCATTGAGACGGTCGGAGCATCGAATATCAGCGCAATGTGAAACTCGATTCCTGCGGCATCGTGCCGAATGGGATGCAAAATCATACCGACCAGCTGTCCTGAATGGCAGCAAAACAGCGGTGCACCTTCTGAACCCGGCAAAAGACGACAATCAACCAACGCCAGCGTGGGATGTTGTCGATTTGCACACGCAACGGAATGCACATAGTTGGCTACGTGTCCGCAGGATACCGAATGCGACAGCGCGCTTGTGCATACGACGCCAAACGGACTCGAAGCGGCGACAATTTGAGCACCAATGCGCGGCCGATCAACTGGTATTTTCACATCTCCACAGACCGGGCCACTGTGAGAAGACGGAATTGATTCGGAAAGCTTCAAAACCGCAAATACAGTCCTGGAGGATGCGGATGATGCTGCATCGACGCCGAACGCATCCGTCATTTGAATGGACTTTTCGCATAACCCAAGTTTGTGTCGCTGTACTGTACCTATCTGCCTCGCCATCCTTAGCGCAGGCCATCCAAGCGACAGTCCACTCGGAGAACCGTGAATAATTGATGAAATCATAACATCAATCGCAGACACGTGGACAAATGAAATATGGTGTGCATGAAAATACTTGTCAATCCCTTGCAGCAGGATGCGAACATGGCACCCTGGAAACAGTTTGCAAGTATCTGAGCTATAGGAGTCAACAAACGGCACAACAATGGAATCGAGGCAAAGGACAGTATCTTCGGAAAGCACAATTCCAGACGTCGAAAGCTGCGAAACCTGTCCATTTCGCGTGTAGAATGGCTGGCCAAGCAGCTTGCTTCCGTATGGATCTGGGCCCTCCGTGACGACTGTGCATCCTATTCTTATATAATCCGCATTCATTGCATGACTGCCGCAAACATGGAGCAGATTCGCCAACGCCGGAGAACAAAAAAAAAAAAAACCAGCCCGTTCCACTTTGGAGTTTCGCAATCGGACTGTGCACAAACAGCACAACAAAACAAACCTATACGGCAATGTTTTCCCTCGACAAAAGATACCCCGTCTTCGTATACGGCTGGCAGCTTTGTGCGTCAACGTTGAACATCGAGCAAAATACGGTTCTCTTACCGCAGATTCTCTGTTGTTCTTTCTGTTTATGTTTTTTATAATCGAACCCTCAAACAGCACCATTCATCAAGGACAAAGCATCTCATGGCTCCAAAGAGGGGTCTTCCCAACAAACCCAAACCGGCCATGTCCGAAGATACCGAGAACCAAGAAACCCGTTGATTCCCTCTTGTCGCAACTTGCTGAGGAAGCTGATGATCAAATCACGGAGATATGGTCGATTTGCGTTCGGAATGCGCTTTCAAGCCAGAGAACAAGAAACAACAAAGGCAAAAGCGTCGTCAGGCGCGGCGTCGTTCGCCGACCACATTTTGTTTCCTTCAACGTTCATTTTTGAATGTTGAATCGATTGGGGAATATGTTGGTTGCAATGGCCCTTTGATGTAGAGTTGGTGCTCGCCCCCAAATAAAGACACGTGGTTTGGATCAATCTTCGGTGACAGCTGAGCCGATGACCAATAGTGATTTCATGTTTTGGTGAACAATAAGCCGTTGGCGACTTTTGAACTGTTTCTTATCGTGTTTTATTTCATTTTCATCGTCTTTGACAAGACGCTTGATGTCCGTCCGGTTAGAACTAAATAAAACGCCAAATCTCCCTCTCTTCCTCTTGGAGACATGCTCGAAACTGCACGAACGATCCGGGGGGGGAAGCACGATCTTCAAGCCAGGTGCTTTGGAAACGAGGCCGCATGCGGAAAGGTGCAGTGGGTGTGTCCGCACTTCTTGCCAACGACTCTACAACAGCGCCCAGCGTGGCGAGCTTGTCGGCGACATTCGCAGCCGATGACAATCTGTCGGAAACGTGATTGGCCCTTTCCTCTACGCAAGAGTCTCGTTACCCCATCAAGAAGCGGACCCTTAACGCCAGATTGCGGATCTCCATGTGCAGCCTATCCCGACGTCGGCAGGGGGATGGCATTGAAGAGTCAGGGAAGCCGTTGGGAAGAGGGGCTGAGAGCAATGAATGTTTCTTTTCTTTTTGTGCTGGATTTCACTACACGTAGAGCAATCCCAGGCTTACCATAATGTACAGAAGAATGAGTGCGTTTGTCAAGGAAGCAATCATGAATGGGAGTCTCCAGAATAAAAAATCGGTGTGATGAATGACAAAGTAGACATCTGCAGCGACAAGCGCGCATTCGACGAGAAATGCGACTTGTACGTTGTCATGCTGCACCTCGACTTCATTTCTGTACACCGCAACAGCGGTGTGAAAGCCAAGAAGCGCATCGATGGCCACCAACCCAAGAAAATCCAGACGTAGAGGAATCATCGGGAATCCAGCAACGTTACTCTTGATAAGTATCTCGAGAAGAATCTCCAGAATCAGCTGGATTATTACATTGAAGGCAATAAACATGGAAAGTCGAACGAAGATCAGAGGTGGTGGCGGCGTCGTTACTGAAACCAGTGTCAGCACAGGAGACTCTCCGACTGTCGGTGCACCTTCTCCACCGTTCTCGCGAACTGCGACATCAGCGGTAGATGCAAGTTCTTCCTCTCGACTTGCGGCCGCCGCTTTGATCTGCTCTCCACGAAGCTGACCGAGGATTTCCGGTCCCTTTTCCATCCCAGATATCGACAGTCGAGACGCTCTCCTGAGCCGTTGTTGCTGAACCGAATTTCTGTACCTGTTGATCCACGCCAGTCCGAAAGGTGGAGCCGAATGCTGCGGCATCTCAAAACCATCTGCAACCCGCAGATTTCTGCCACTGCGGGTAGCATGCTCGGCCGCGACTCCTGCATTCGCCCCAAATGTTAACATGCGGTCGTGATGCAGCCCGACAAGTCCTTCGACATGCGTGCACGTCGCATGCTGTTTTCGAGCCAGTTGGCCACGGCTCGATCCCGGGCGGTCGTGGAACCGCAAGCTTGACTGTGTTCTTCGCACATCCATGCTCGGCCTCCCACTTCGCAGTGCATCCGACCCGCAGTTCGCAGTGGTCGATTCTCCTGACGCTGCAGCAGCAGTTTCTTCTGTTGTATGATATTCTGGCCCGTGTGTGACTGCTTCCGTCGCAGACGGCGGTGTTTGCGGAGGCTGCATTACAGGAATCGGGAGTTGAAGATGTCTCGGAGCTGCGGACGCAGTCTCTCGATCACGGCCGTCCACCGATGCATGAGAATCATCCTTGAAATCTGCAAAACTGACCATCCGTTCTCTTGTATCTGTAGTTTTTTTCCTGGTCTTTCCTGCATCTTCCGAGCGGTCCATTTACTTGACTTGCGCGTTCTGCAGACTCAACGCAAACCAGGAAGTCATGCGTGAATTTCTGGGTTTCAAAAAAATAAAAAATAAACTTTGATTCGAGACAATACAAATCGTTTACTGGGTTTTTCTGCTCTTGTTTAAAATAAAACTCTACCGTTTCTTTTGTTTTTGAAATGCATAAAAAGCTGGTGCTTGGTTCTAGTGCCAGTTCGCTTGAACCAGATTGTTATTGCACGAGGGGGAAATAAAAGGAAAATAAAAACCTGATTCTGCATGAAACTCCCCTTACTAGGAGAGTGGTGGGGGTGAGTCCGTTCCCCCCGTTTTGTCCAGCAAATGCAAACGGCTTTCTCTTCTTATCCAACAGGCTACGACTTGCGCGCTGCGTTGCACCATCATCCCCTTGTCGTTCTGAAACAAAACGCGAAAAGGGCAAACGACCACTTGAAAGAGATCCGGCAGTGCTTCAGATTTCCGCTAATTCCCGCCTTCTGTGAAACTGCAGCAACTGCGAATCCAAAAAGAAAAAAGAAAAAAGAAAAAAGAAAAACGAGGTACGCCTTCTTTTTGTGTCCAGTCCAAATAGGATAGATAGAGGACGCAGCGAGAAAAGCTCAGACGGGAGGAGAATCGCTCTTGAATTTCTCTTTATTCACAGAAATGCCGCGGCTGGATCAAGAATTTCGCGGACCGCGGCCCAAAGATGCACCCTATCTGTCGAACAAGGATCGACGCAAGCTGTATTCTGGTCCGATTCTTCCAAAAAGCGAAATCAAGCAAGATGAGCAAGAAATCGACGACCACAAACTTGTTCAACGTCAGAAACAGATTGATTTTGGCAAGAACACGATTGGATATCAACGATATTTGCAGTTAATTCCAAAGTATGGTCCTTTTTAAATTTTTCTTCACCTTGCTTGCGTGTTTTTCTCACAGGAATGTACGTTTTTCGAGTTAACATGCGTTTGGTTTTGGTTTTTGGTTTCTTCTTCCTCGTTTTACGTTTGGCCGATTATGCAGAATGAAGCGAAACCGCGGTGATCCACAGACTCCCAATCCGCAGCTAAAGTGTTCCAAGCGAACCTTTGATGATTTGGTAAAGAACTGGAGAAGAGGCTTGCACAAATTCGATGATCCAACCACACCAATGAACAGCAAGCAAGTTTCCAAGCCGGCAGAAGATGCCAGGTTTGATTCGGATTCAGTTTACAACGGCCCAATGATGATCACCCAAGACATGCTCGAGTTTGATGATGACGATTTGTATGGACTTTTATCATCCTCCTTCACTGCACTTCTCTTTCTCTTTCCCTTCCGTTCTCTGAAAGCAAGATGGTTTCTAACATGGCACGAATAGGCTTGGAGTTGATGTCGATGCTGATCGGACGTCTGCGACACAAATCGATGAGAGCCAGCCGCTGTTTGACGATCTCCGAAACTTGTAAAAACGTGCACTTTCCAAAAGGGAAGACATCAACAAAATTGCAGTGGATCATTTAGATCTTCTTTTATTCGACAATGCTGGGCTGGGTGACAGCACCGTCGTCACAATCCGCAGTAGTGCCATCCCCGTACCTTTAGCCTGGAGGCCATGAAAACTCCCGACCGCCAAGCAAGTGGATCTGCAGCAGAAAGAATCCCCGGATCAGAAAGAACTAAAGTAAGCGACAGCACAACATCAAGAGAGTCCAGTGGGGTCATAAGCGCGGGCAATCATGGGGAATGACATACGTGGAGATAGTTGACCATCTGACCTGATGCTTTTCCTTCTGCAAAACGGCATACGTTCCCGTCAAATACAACCCAAACAAGGAAAGAGGCAATTTCAAAACAAAACGAAGGCTGTGTAAGAATGTCACGAGGTGGCGATCATGGAAAGAACGTTTGCAACAGGGACATAACAAAAATAAAAGCAGCGAAAAAGAAAGAAGACATAATAGATGGTAACAGGAGAACGACAGCAAACAAAACATACGATTAATGACAACGCGATAGCCATCTTCTGCAACGCCCTCCTGTTTCGCAATATGACCAGCGACAAGTAAGAGATGTCCTAGATCCGCTTCCGCCTGCACATCCCCAATCTTCCTTTCGTGCAATTGCCCAATCTTGGTTGTCTTTGAAATCACCAAAATATGCGTCCGTGCTTTGGGATTAATGTCGAAGAATGCAAGCGCGCGATCATCTTCGTATGCAACCTGCGCCGGAATCTTCTTGTCGAGGATCTTTTGAAAAAGCGTCTCTTCAGGCTTGATCGAAAACACTTCACTCATCCTTCCTCTTCTCTTCCCTCTCCTCTCTCTTGCCTATTGAACCAGGAAAGTCCTCTTTTTCTTGCTTTTTAATTTCTGTGGAGTTAACTTGGCACTCGAAATGTCGGATGGGAAACCAGCCAGAGAACTCTCGTTCAGAATGACTTCGAGATGTGTCGACATGATTCGTAGGTTCTGTGCCAATGGCAAAATCTGCCAAACAGAACACAGCCGCGAAAGAAAACCCGTCCGTATTCCCGTCCATTTTTATAAAAAAATACTTTATTACTTTTTTAATTGTCTTATTATTTTGGTTTGGAAGTGAGCTAGTGAGAGGCAGACAGACAGACAAACAGACAGACAGACAGAAAGAGAGAGAGAGAGAGAGAGAGAGAACATGGTGCTTTGTCAGGTGTGTGGAAAGCAAGAGCACAAATACACGTGTCCCGGATGTTCTGTCAAGAGCTGTTCGCTGGATTGTGTCAACGCCCATAAGAAAGATAGTGGATGCACTGGTAAGCGCGATCGCACCAAGTACGTGGATGTATCGGAGTTCGACGATCAGCAATTAGCCAGCGGTATGCATGCTATTTCCCGTTTCCTGTTTCCTGTACTTGTTGCTGGTTGGAATAGACTCGTGTTACTAATATATCTGTGTCTACGTGTTTCCGTGTTGGCTATTGGTATTACCGAAACAACATGTGTGAGTGCGATCATGTAGATTTGCATTTTCTGGAGGAGTGTGAACGAGCGGCCCAGGCAAGAGTGAGTGCAGATTTGCGACGAGTTCCGCAGTTTCTCAAGTATCTGCAAAGAAAGGCTCATATCCGGAAAATCAGACTGTCGATCATGCCCCCAATGATGAAGAAGAGAAGAGACAATAAGACAAGATGGGATTCCCAGCGAAAAGAAATCATCTGGTCCGTTGCTGTGTCGTTTTTCAATGTGTCTGTTCCGTATTTTTTCACCGAGTATGATCGTTGCGTTTTTCCTGTTTTTTGTCGAAAGTACCCTGTTTTCTGCTCCTTTGCCTTCAACTATGCGCAGGAAATTCATTTAAAGCAGTGGTGATGATGAAGCCGGAGGAGGTGGTGCAGAGAGGTGGGCGAGTCGGCGTTTGTTGTTGTCGGTGATACTAACAGGTTTTTATTGTTCTTTGAAATTGATTGTGTTGCGGGGAATGCAGGGCTTCGGAAAACACGACTGTTCGTGAAGTTGTAAGCAGCGTGCTGCGAAACAAGCTGTCCAGAGATCTTCTTGTGACGTTCCAGGAATGTGACGAGTCAGAATTGTGCGTACTTTTGAAACGAGATCGGATTCGACCGACTCAGAAAGCGTATCTGCGTATTTCGATGGATGGAGAACTTGCTGCTGCCATGGAGAACCAGGAAATAGTTGAGTATCCGACTCTCTTGGTTGCGAAATTGTCGGATTTGCAGAGCATCGACGCGGACGAATACCACAGTTTCGCTCCTACGAGCACCAACACGCAAGCGCCTGACGCAGAAGATCATGGCCACTCGGAAGATGAATTTGTATTTGCTGATGGAGTTGGAGAAGGCTTTGGATTGGTGGTGGAACGAGCCCTTGGTGCCAAAGTGGTGGATGGATCCGCTCCAGATCTCTCCGATGTACCCTTGGCAGAGATCATATCAGCGCTGAATGCGGATTTTGGAGATGGTCCTTCTTCGATCATCCCTGTGATTGCTAATCGAGAAGTCGGCGAGCGCAGCGTCGGCCAACAGATCGGAGGCGATAACAAGGAATACGAGCCAGTTACTGCGAATCCGATGCAGTGTAGCCAGAATGGTCTGGTAAGTCTCGTGGAATACGAGTGCTCGAGTGACGATGAAGAGGCGCCAGTGCAGGCTCCGATCCTTTCATCGCGGAAGCTTCAACATGCTCCATAGTGAACAGCATATATCAAGAAATTTATTTGCCGAGAAGAGACGTGGGAAAGAGGGAGGGAAGGAAAAACATGATGCGACGATACAGTGCTTATGGGAGCAAAGAGCGAGACACTCGTGTTCCTGCAGAGCGGTTAGATCTTCGAGAGACAGTAGATCCCTCACGAAGAACCGGCTCTTCCGTCGGTTGTGGCCCCGCAGGTGCTCCGGTACGGCGATTTGCATCGGACTTCAGGTTTTCCAGAAGGAAATTGCGCTTTTGCATCGATCGTTGAGCGATTTGATTTTCTACAGTTGTGGACAAACGAGTGTCGAGTCGGGTTTTCACTTCTTGCGGTGGGAGATACTCGGGTAGGCAACCACGGACCTCGTACCGCCATTGCATGTCGTCGGAGAGAATTTCCAACATTCCAGAGAGCGTCTTTCCGTAATTGGTGGCCGTGTAGGATACAATAAATGGCGTTCCATCCTCAGAGCCAAACGGAGCAAGAGTTCCGGATGTCGGAATCACAGTGAACTCCAGAGGAGACTCGGGAGTGAAGCGAGCCTCGAAATGGGCAGGAGTAGGGAAGATGTTCGTCAGCCGGAAACAGACATTTTCGGTCTTGTGCATGTTCGACTCGATAATGATGATGTCGTCTGGGTCGGGAGGAGTGGCTTCCAGTTCAACATCAAACTTCCATCGTCCACCACTCTTTTTGTGGATCACGAGCTGAACTGTCGCTCTGAAAGACCGCAACGGCACAAACGTGACATGATACTTCAACGGTTGATTGACGCGCGTCACAATTTGGTCATCAGTGGCCACAATGGACAGTGCACGATTCAGGAGAGTAGAAGTTTCAGCAGGAATCTTCAGTTCGTGCGTAAACTCTTCGTGGATCGGTATTGAATTTGCTGTTGACTGTGCCCCAATCCCAGAAGTCGGCATACCTTGGATCATGCTGTGCGGCAAGAGATCAGGAAGCACAATTTCAACATTCTCTTCCATGCGTGTACGGGCCTTGCATTTGAACCGGAATGGACGGTCGGACGGGGTGTTCTCCGCAACGCCGCGGATGGGATACTTCCATTGCAAACGCTGGTTCGTACCAGGTACGTGTTCATCAAAATTCGCAGCATAATCTGCAGAAGACGGAGGTGGAGCAATCATTTCAACCAACAAATGGGCATTGAACTCTGTCATGCGTGTCGGAGTAAAACTAAAAGGAATCTGCAACGTAGAAAACCCTTTCACAGCCTGCCGCAGCGGCCGCAGAAGCAACTGATACACCCGGTCGTCCGGAATAATAGAAGACGGACCAGGAACAGACGACGCTGCAGAAGCGGATCGCATGTTGTGATACAGACTGGAAGACAAGCTGGAATGTGCGGACGATGTTGTCGACGGGCGTGAGGGATCTTCCTCGGCCAGGACAGTGCCAACTGCAACGGAAAACCATCGAGTATCCGGAAACGGATTTCGGAATGATGCAACTTGTGTCGTTGTGCGGCCAACAGGAGAGGCAACCATAATTTCCTCCATAGTCGTGGGAAGCAAGCCGACGCCAGAACACTTGTACGTCCACGTTCCAGCCACGGGGTTGGAAAATTGGACGATGCCAGTTTCCGCACTCATGATTGATGAAGGACAATACTCCACTTCAACATCAAACGAGTCGTACGGACCTATCAGGAACGTATCGGGGTGTCCACGGAAATTCTGGGGATTCGAACTCGTTGCTCGAAGCGTAATCTCCTCTCCAATTGGGTTCTCGATGCGGACTTTTGCAGACTTTCGAACACCAATTTCACACCTAAATTCAGGAAGGACAACATCCTCTGCGGCCTCCGCAACGAGAATGAGATCATACCAAAATTCTCCGAATTCATTATTAGCAAAGGAAATGGACCCTTTGGACTGTCCCGAGAAGAGAGGACAGTACACCAACGGATAAGCGGCAGACTCTCCTGCATCCAGCACCACCTTCGGCTCGCCCATCAAGCCGGCTCCGTCCATGCGAACATCAAACTCGACAGGAACATCGAAGGGGTTCGTGATGGAGACCTCGGCGACAACAGCCTGTCGAATAGGGGTCTGAAGTCGTACAGAACCTTCGGCAGACGCTCGTTCTGCGTTGACTTCCACAGTGTACCAAGAAAATTCCTCAGAAGAAGGAGCCTTGAAAACAATCGAACCCGTATACGACCCAGATCGAGGAGGCGCGATCACAAACGAGTACACAGATCCAGACTGCGACGGCTTGAACAGCCTCTCGCCCTTGAAGAACGGCAGATCAAACTCCACGTCAAAGATGGAATTCGCAGTGTTCTTGTTTCCGGGCAGTTCTGTCACCGTCAATTGATACTCAACGACTTGACGAGCTTTGCAATCGATCACCACATGATCGGCAGCGAGGGGTTCTTCAGCCTGACCACGAAGCTGGAATATCATCTTGTCATCGGTAGTGGGGTTCAACAAAATGAGTTCTCCACGCACATCGCATATCCACGAAGGCGAAAACGTCAAAGAGAAGTTCACTGTAGAATTTCTCGGAACCTTGATTTCGCGCGGCGCAGTGAAGTACTGGCCGCGGAGGTCGGCTTGGATCACCCAATCCTGATTCGTCGTCCGGTTCACCAGCGGAATGTCCTGGGTGATAGACTGGCGACATGGAACAGCGAACTCCAGAGACGCTTTGTGACCAGCAGAAAGCGCCTTTCCCTCAAATTCATACAGGCGAACATCATAAGCAGAGCGAAGAAGGAATCTGCAAGAATAAACTCCAGCTTCTTTGGGTCGGAATTCCAGAGGCAACACTTCATCTCCGTCCGATTTCGCAGCAGACTTCGCTTTTCCAAGCGAAGCGTCCACCTCACCACTCGTTTTCTTGTTCAAAACAATCTCCTTTGGTCCAGACAAATAGGGAGACAGGTATTCGACCTTGTACTTGATCGGCTCGTCCGTCGGAAGAACTTCGGGTGCCTTGCGTCGCAGTTTCAGCTCCTTCATTCGCTGCACGATATTCTCACAAGCTTTGTCGAGAATCGCATTCTTCAACGGCACCACGACAATGTGCGTAGATACCGAGTTTTCTTCCGCTCTGCCCAAGAACTTGTTCGCAACTGAGGGATAGACTGCAGTCGCATTGACTTGGTACACAAATTCGCCGACTGCTTCGTCTGCAAAAGTAATTCTGCATACGTAGTCGCCAGACCGAAAACCAAGAAACTGAACAGGAATTTTGATTCTCTCATCCGGCCTGAGCTGCAACTTGTCTGCTTTCAAGAAGAATGCATCCGGAAAATTGGCACGGTCCGCAATCGTAGAGGATGATGACGTGTTTTGAACAACGGATTTGTCACCAACCATGCGCCCTTTCGGAGGAGAAGCAGACTTCTTTGAAAGCACAGACGCGGAGGCGGACACGGATTGGCTTCCAGTGTACGACTGAGACAATAGAACAGTGAACCGGCCCGCTTGAAGAAACGGATTTTGCACTTCCACATCGAGAGTCTTCGGTTCGTAAACATTGGCTTCCAAAGCGAATGTCTTTGTGGCATGGGAGGTGTCCACAGCAGTTCGTAAAAGGAAGACCATGGAAGACGGCACGTGCTGCCCAACCTTACGTCCTAGAAGCGTAATTCTGCCTTCCACCGGCTTGCAGAACTTGCAAAGCGCGGTAACTGCCAGACTACAGGTTTTTTTTGGCTCCAAGCGAACCTTGTCTTCTGCTACCGAGAACGTGGGGGTCGCGTCCTTGGAATCAGTAGCAAAATGCTCGAGACGCACAGAAAACTCGATCAATCGCGAGGAAGGATTCGAAAGCTCGATATTCTTCACGCAAGGCACCAAAAGTTGGCAAGGAAAATCTATTGAAGTCTTCGGGATAAAGCTTGGCAGATTTTGATAGAGATACCAACACAACAAGATCATGTCCCTCGCGTTTGGTGCCACAAGATCTCGGATGTCGGGAACATAGTCGAGACCGAGTTCTTTCATGCACGAAATCACAATTGCAGCATTATGTTCCAGATCCTCTTTAGACCGGCAGACCATCCGGAAAGCAGAGTACTTGCGAGAAAAGGTAGGAACGTGAGACTCCATCAATGAAAACAGCACATGACCGTCTCTCAAATCAGAGTCGAAGTTGATTATCTTTTTCCACGGCGCTGACGGCGCCGCATCCGCAGCACCCAGTTCTTTTGAAAGTGCATCTGTCGAGGACAACGGGAACGGTGTTCCTTTGTTTCGTGTGACATTGTAGTGGTATGTAAGCCATTTGAGAAGAATGTTCTCCGCAGAATTCATGAAGTTACTCTGCGTGATTGCGCCATCCGCAACAGACACGAACTCCTTTGCGATGCCCGGAAGCACTGCAAACGACTTCCATGTCACTCGATTCAACATGAAAACTTTGAAGATCTGATAAATCACATTCGTCCATGCTTCGGCAGCCCTCAGCATGAAGCGCTTTTCCGAAAACTTTCGCTGCTGCTGGGAGGGTAGTGGTACGCCAGACGCAAGAAGGGCCTCTTCACGCAGCGACACAATGCGAAGGTAGTCTTCGTACCGCAACAAAAATTCAGGACGGACATCGTTCAAAAGCGCTCCGTGAGACTTCAAAAACGACAGAACCTCATCATAGCGATTCATCAGCGATTGGACACCATCGCGCTGAGACACGGACTTTTCCGCTGCAGAAGCTTCTTTCTTCTTGGAGCTGTTGTCAGCCGTCTTCCCGGAAAGGAAGCCCACGAGATCGAACAACGGTTCCCCGTTGAACCGAATGAAGTCTGCGATCAAATCCTGAACAGGGTTCTTCAACACGCAGACGTTCAAGAAGCCTCGAATCCTCTCCAGGCTGCGACGGGAGTACAGCTGCTTTCGGAATCGCTCAGTCTTGCCATACACCGAAGATTCTGCTTCGGATTCAACACCCCCAGAATACACCGACAAACCGGAAGAGATTGACAGCTTCGCCAACGCTTCCATTTCGTCGGTTGTGCGCTCCAGCAACAACACAGGGCTTTCAAACGAATCAGAGGCGACACGAACAGCCTCACGATGTCCATAAACATACGGGAAGATCGTGCACAAGGAGTTGTCCGTGGTTCCGCTGATCGGAATCGAAAACTTGTTCCCCTCATTGTCAAAGAAATCGATTTTCGCAGTGAAGGACGTTGGCTTCTTTGCACAAAACGAAACCTCAACAGGAATCTGCAATCGCGTGCGATCCAGAACAGACCCTTCGGGGAACTTGATGAACAGCGGGATTCTGGACGTGTCACCGGGAAGCTTGTGCTTCAAGTCAACAGTTTCATAGCCCTCATTAATGACGTGGAACACATAAGACGAGGTGAAACCGAGAGGAACAACAGGAAGGATGATCTCTCTCTGATCAAAAGTGATCATCGGATATATGCCAGTACCGCGCAACTCCAACTCGGCATACACCGAAGACGACCTGCTCGGCGATTCCGGGTCCAAAATAAGCGGAATCGTTGCAGCATATTGCTTATTTTCCCGCGGCTTGAAGAAAACTTTGATCGACACGGTGTCGCGAGGAAGAACGATCCCCTCCGTAACATCCAGCGTAAAGAAAGATGAACATGCCGCAAGGGCTTCCTCGCTGAACTTCCACTCGACAGGCTTATCCTCCTCGGAAGTAATCGTAAATTCGGATTCATGGCCAGAAACCAATTCCGAGCCGGGAATCTCTTTGAAAACAACACGATTCCGGAAGTCAACCATTGTAGTGGAGAGGCTGAGGCGGCTGGCCAAAGCTTGTGCCCGGACACGACGAGCAAGATTGGATCCTGCAGAAGCGACGCCTGCGAGAGTCAGCGGAAGATCAAATTCGTGGGTTCCGACTTCACTTGGAGAAAACACCATCCAGCAATGCAACTCTTCGTTCGGCTGAACAGTAATTCGATAGCGTCGCAAGTCAACATCGTCTTCAGAGGAGACCTCGGAAACGGCATCGTCCTCCTCCCCATCCTCTTTCTGGAAGCGAACTCCCCGTGAACTACTTTGCTCGGGGGTCGCCTTGCCTGCAGCGTCGTCACTGAGTAGGCCTTGGATGCCTTCTTCTCCAGGAATGGATCCCAGTCTTGCAATGCAAATTGGCGCATCCTCATGATCCGGGACAGCGGTCCCATCCTCCAGTGTGCAGCTGAAATCTCGATGTTCTGTGAAATCCAAAAACAAAACAGCAGGAATGGCAGAAACATTCCGGAAACTGGCCTTGCGACGCGCAACTCCATTGACGTAAATTTCCCCGAAGTTGAAAGAAGAACTGGGAATCGTGACGCTGGGAATCTGAGCATCTGCCTTGATGGGCAACCTGATTGACTTTCCTCCGCGGATAGAGAAGACCAACCGCGTGTCAACCACCTGCGGAACGCCGAGCTTAACAGACACTTGAATTTCTTGCGATGAGCGCATTCCGATTAACCCTCTAGGAGGAGTCACTGTAACTCCTGGCATCGTGGCATCGACAAAAAACACGGCATTGTTTTCTCCGACATTCCTAATCCGAAATGTCTTTGTTTTCAGCATACCCACAGGGACAATGCCAAATTCCAACTGCTTCTCCGCAATCTTGCACTTTGATTCGGCAACCAATCCATTGCAACGCAGAGATCGCACATGTCCGCCCTTCACGTCCAACAGCAATTCCGAAGCGGACTCGGAAACGTCCGGATCCGGGGAATAGGTGAACCGAGCAATTCCAGTCTCAAAAGGCTGAATAACCCCGGACACAGGCTCCACTGTAAACGCCCCATCCGTGGGAAGATTCTTCCAGCAAAACTGGGCCGGCGCACCAGAAGTATTCGTCAGCGACACCGTTTCGGTAACAGTTCTTTCCATCGAAAAGTCTCCGAATCGGAACAACACTTCTTCTGAAGACAGTCTGACATCGATGGGAACAATTTCCGCATACACCAGAAACTTCAGTCGATGGTGCCCATTGACCGTGAAATAAACCGTTTGTTGGAATGTCTGAGCAATGTCTGAACAAAGTGTGATATCAAAACCTGCGGTCCCATTGGGAGGGATAACTTGGCTCCACGGTGACGACTGCGAAAGCTCTTCCCGTTCGGATAATAGAGAAACCAAAACGGAGGTCGACAAGTGATTCAGCACCGAAAAAGACTTGGTCAGTTTCGAATACACGGAAAGCGTACCAAAGTCCAAGACCTTTGGTCCATATGAAATTTGCATCAACTCCTTGGGGGAAAGCAAAGTGGCACATTCACGAGCTTCTGCAGGATTCGATGGATGTGGTTTGAACTTCTTTTTGATAATTTTGTTCTCATCAAACACCATTGATCGCTTTTTCGGACTTCCCTTCTGCGATGACTCTTGACCAGGCCGGTTGTTCAAAAAAAGAGGATCAGCTGCTGGTGGAAGTTCAAGACGAGGGGACTGCAGACCATCTGCAGGAATCAGCCCAATGTCTCGATCGTTCATGTACATCACCTCGTGTTGGGATTGAGCCGCCAACACTTCATCCTCGTTCTTGCCTTGTCGGATGTAAGAGTTGTATTTCCTATGGTGGTCCATGGTCTTCACAAATTCCGGGTTACTGAGGGCGTCACTCTTCTTCACAACGTACGCACCAGTCTGTGAGGAAACGTTTGCATCGGAGCTGCGCATCGAAATGGAAAAGGGATCCACAAACTTGAGTTCTGGTTTGAAATCTTCTGCAATTTTGTCCGTCCCTCCAATGATGGCCTTCTTGGGAGCAATTGTCGACGACGAACCGGAGACACGGATGGGAAAACGTACAATTCCACCGCAAACAGAGACCATGAGAATATGCTCAAAGCTGCCCAGTTGGCGGGGAGTAAAACTGAAAACAACATTCCTGGATTGCAGAGGCAGCAGCTTCCCTTTCGAAGGTCTGACAGAAAAGTTAGGAGCGGTTTCAATCGAGAAATCCACAGGAAGCTCGTCACTCTGGTTTTTCATGGTCACCAGATAGTCGCAATGGTCATTCGATGGACACTCTCCAAACACAAGTCGCTTTTCCGAGACATCGATAGTCGGTGTGATCGCACGACCGACATAATTGAACGTCAACTTCTGCTCCGTCTCAATGACTTCTATTTGCATGCGTCCAAAATAGTCCTGCGTGCCAACAGCGTTGGTGGACGAGGTGCTCTTGAAGCCTCGTTTTGCAGTCGCAACTTCTGCTGAGAGAATAAACGTGATCTCGGCTTGCTGGTACGGCTCAAGGACCCCCTCTGGGGGATCTGCTTGAACGGGACCGAAACCGTCAGCATCCGAATTATCTTCTGAAGCATTGCCGCTGTCTCCTGTTTCTTCCTTGAAAGGCCGGATCACATAGGAGCACTTTGCTGGGGAATTGTTAACCAAAATCGCGGTCGTATGGTGTTTTTCTCCAAAAAACATCGTTCCGAACACCAGTTCCGAGACAACTCCTGCTGAATCCGGAGTCAGCAGTTCCACGCGGCTTTCAACACACGTTGCAAACACATCCAGAACACGGCTCTGCTGATTTTTCACATCTACTTGAACGAATTGGCGAAATGGCCCAGGCTTTTCGCACGTGACACAGACTTTAAATTCCTGAGACATATGCGGGTCAATGATACCGTTTGCCGGGGCGATGCTCAGTTGACTGTCATCACAGGAAAATCGAAATTCGCCAGGAAGTGAACCGCAATTTTGGACTCGAAATGGCACCGTAAGCGGCTGTCCAACAACCACCGTGCCGACACTCAAGAACGGCTCAAACGCAAGATCAGCTGTTGGGAATGTCGCAGAAATGGGAACTTCAATCTTTTCGGTGTCAGACATGACGATGAGGCGATCGAAGCTATCCTTCTTGTCTTTTGCGACGAATTCCAATTCCACAATTTGCTCCAATCCTGGTGCGATACCTTCTAGAGGAACGTATTGGAGTGAAAACGCCTTTTGTGCAGGAGGGATGACACGAATTCGCTTCGTTTGCATGCTCGTATTTTGAATCGTAAGACGCATGAAATACTTGATTCCAGTTTGCACATCTTTGAACCTCACCTCTGGAGGAAACACACGAAAGGAAGGAGACACCAGCAATCCGGATGATGCCGGGGTCGTCAACTGCTGGGAAGAAGACGACGTGCCCTGCGAAACAGAGGCTGCTCGAGACCCGGAAACCATTTTCATACTCTGAAAAAGACAAAAAATAGAATCTACAAGCCTGCAAACAAAACTTTGAAGATCTGTCGAAGGGCAGTCCTGGGAGAAAAAGCAGAAAGGCGAGGGACGAAATATATGCGGTGAACAGCAAAAACAAGGTCTTAATAGAATGAATGGGAAAAAGCGCACTCATGAATCGGAAAACGAACAGAATGTCGTTGCGAGGGAATCATGTTTCAGATTTCCTCAAAGGGAAAAAACAAAAAGGACGGGATGACATGACACCACAAACCGTTATCAAGTTGGCTTGATGCTTCCCAATTTTCTCCAATCAGAAACTTCAGAATCCAATAGTTCAAACACCCCCCGTTGAATGTCCTCGCATTGATTTATTATCACACACACACACACACTCTGTCTCTCTCTCTGTCTCTCTCTTTCCGTCCTTCTTAACCACCGCCGCCACCGCCGTCTTCTTCGTCTTCGTCTTTTCTTGAGTGAAGAGGTCACTGCCTACGAGACTGAATCGAGATGTTCACATTACTGCACAATCTTTACAAGTATTGCAAGAAGAGGAGAGAACGGGAAGTGTCGATTGTCATTATCGGTTTGGACAATGCTGGAAAGTCTACATTGTTGTCCGTTTTAAAAGGAGGTATGTTTGATTACTGTGTTCATCATGTTTATGCATATCAGTCTGTTTTATTATTGGTTTGAAGTTCTAATATCGTTTTTCTTTTTCGCGATTGCCGTTTCTTCTTCTTTTCTGTGTGTGCAGCTGTTGATCACTCTGTAACTCCAACATGGGGCTTCACATCAGAAACTATTGCGGAGGGCCGGCACAAAGTAACGTATTTTGATCTTGGAGGAGGAAAGAAGATTCGAGGGATCTGGCCGCGTTACTTTTCAGAGGTATATGGCGTAATTTACATTGTCGATTCTGCGGACACGGACCGGCTAGCGGAATCCAAGGATGCACTGTTTTCGAGCATTGACGATTCTCGGTTGGCGGGGAAACCGATCCTGATTGTTGCAAACAAGCAAGACCTTCCCAATGCCCAGTCTGCCGATGCAGTTGCTCTGTCTTTGGGCCTTGACACTGTGCGCAAGTCGTCATATAGAATTGTGGGAGGGGTTGCCAGAACTCTCCCAGGTTCGCCAATAGATCCGAATTTGGCCAAGGGAATGCGCTGGATGATGGATATGATCCAGAACAACTTTGAAGAATTGTCTGTCCGTGTGCAAAAGCAGACGGAGGAGCAAAGAGCATTAGAAAAAAAGGAGGCGGATGAACGCAGGGCTCGAGTTGAAAAGATGCGGGAAGAGCGGAGGCGTCAGCAGGAGTTGGAAGAACGAGAGGAACTGGAAAGGGCAGCAAAGGATGGCAAGCAAGCAGACGTTGAGCTTGGAAGCGTCGCGCATGCATCTGATCCTAAGCCCGAACCCGAGCCCAAGCCCATTCCAGCCATGCAGGCAAATGGTGATGCTGCACCGGCTTGCAAGATGACCGAGAATCCCTCAGTCGAAAACGAGCATCTGGACGTTCGCATCGAAACCGCACCGCCGGCTCCTGCTCTCGAATCTACCAGACGAAACTCGGTCCGGTCTGTGGCGTCTTCTTCGGACGTAATCCATGATGTATCTGAGGACTGTAGGGGTTTAAATGCACAAGGGCTGCACACTGTTTCCGTCTCGATGCCTGGGGCCCCGTCGAGTCCTGCAACGAAAAGATCCTCATTGGATGTTGAAGACTCCGTGTAGAATTGTGCTGAGCTGCTTGGCCTCATTGACCTCATGCTGGGAGAGCTCACAGAAAACAAAAACAACAAAGAAAAGAAAAAGACGTGGAGTGCGGAGTTTGTTGTACAGAAGAAACGGTTTTCTTGAGCATGCAGATAATGCCTTCCTTCTTGTTTTTAATGTAATTTAATTTATGTACCGTTCTCTCCATCAGTTGGGTTGTGATCTTTTGCGGACCACAAAAAAAGGACAAATATTGGACACATAGTGGACAGGATGCGGGCTTCGATTCCCAGCAACAGAAGCAGTTGACACATATGCAAGAAGACACGCACATTTGAAAATCGTTGTCTCTTAAAAACAAGATCTTGCATGGACAATCGGAATCAATAAAAAATAACAATCATGGGTGTAACAGAATCACCAATGATAGTCACTCTGCTGGTCTTGTTTCATCATTGCCTGTGCGTGTCGAGTGTCCGTGGACATCTTCTGTGGGCGGTACAACGTGCTATGAACAGCGCTGTCAATGTGTGCGCCATCTGCCTTGCGCTTCTCATAGTTCCAACCTATCTTTTGATTCTCCGTCAGCGGTACCTGGAACTTCTCAAATGGAGACAACATTGGGGCACCCTTTTTCTTCTTGAGCGCCTCGATTTCCTTCGCAGCGATATGCTCCGACTGTTTAATCAGCGACCGGTCGCCAACGAATGGCGCGCCGACACTCCCGTCCTCGTGAACCGTCCGGTTTCCGTGTATGTGGAAAGACACTTCGTTCTTCTGGTACGGATCAAAAAAATTGGCTGCAGGGTCCCTGACACGATACTTGTATCCAGAAGTTGATTGCATACTAGAAGATGTTGACGACGACTTGCTGTCAACAGACTCCACTTTGCCTGTAGCAGCTGGTGTTGACGACCGAATTGGCGGTGGAGATTGATTTTGCGAAAACGAGAATTTCGATGCCGCAGGGATCGGGGCTGGGGTGGACATCCCGAGTACCGGGGTCGGGCGGACGGAGGAAGCAGGAACACGGCCGTACAATGCTTCGACATTCATGCGAGCGACGTTCGGGCTGACCTTCTCCGTGGAAGATGACGCGCGACTTTCAAAAGGCGTGAGAATCCGTCGTCCAAAATGGAGCGAAGAGTCGTTGAATTGCTTGACGTACTGCGGCTGTGCAAGGTCATAAATGTCGCTTTTGAACTTTCGAAGCTCCTCTGCTGTTTTCGAGGACATGTTCTTTTGAATAGACTAGACAGGCTGTCTTTTATTCGCGTGACAAGGATGCAAAGAAATAGAGAACCATCGACGACGAGGTAGAGGGAAAAAGCTAACGGCTGACAGCTTTGTGTATCAACGTTCAACATCAAGCAAAACACGATTCTCTTACCGTAGTCAAGTCTAGAATTTCTTCCTTCTTTCGCTTTTTCTTTTTTTCTTTTTAATTTTGTTCTGTTTTTCAATATTTTTAATCGAACCCTCAATCACCTTTCATCAAAGACAAAGACAAAACACGTCTGATGGCTCCAAAGAGGGGTCTTCCCAACAAACTCAAACCGGCCATGCCCAAAGACGCTGAGAACCAAGAAACCCGCTGATCCCCTCTCGTCGGATGCTGAGAGCAAGAAGAGAGAAACGATGACCCTTTTGATGCAGAGCAATCTGCATTGAACAGGTGGTGCTTGCCCCAAATTGGATCTGTCTTCGGTGATAGCTTAGCCGATGGACAATAATAATTCGTATTTTGGCGAGCGGAGCAACCAAAGCGCTGCGGGGGTGTTCTTTTGCAAGTTGGTTGGAACAAGCATCCTGGTGATGCAGACCAACAGGCATTCGTTCAAATACCGCCGCTCAACTCGTTCGCTGTCCGATTACCACCTCAGTTTTTCCCCTGTGGGCTGTGTGTGTGTGTGTGTGTGTGTGTGTGTGTGTCAGTGCGTGACATCGCCTGCATCGTACACTAATCATCTGTCCCATCGCCGCAGGGGGCCGTCACGTATCTCGGGATCCCCATGGGGAAAAGGATAGAACAATGCGGCACGTACAAAATTAAAAACACGGAAGATTTTTTTAATATTTTTTGTTGTTGTTGTTTTGGCAAAACATGATCATCCGAAAATGGACACGGATGCAATGACGATGCTCCTTTAGTCCCATTGGCAAACAGGGTACCATTGTTCATTCTTGTCGTGCGAGGACTGGGCCGAGGAAACAAGCAGACGACAGTCGGCAATGAGCAAGGTGATACGAGGTTTTACTGTACTACGGGCATACGCATGCATATGCCATCCACGCGCAATGCAGGACGCAAAAGACGGCAAAAAACCTGCATCCAACAACACA
Organism: Andalucia godoyi; assembly: GCA_009859145.1. Taxonomy (NCBI): domain Eukaryota; class Jakobea; order Jakobida; family Andaluciidae; genus Andalucia; species Andalucia godoyi. The sequence continues at coordinate 147,833 of VRVR01000002.1, forward strand.
ACTCGGCACAGCAAACACATCACCAATCCGCAACAAAAAATCAAAATCAAAACCAAAACCAAAATCAACACCAAAATCAAAATCAAAGAGGTGAAACGAAAGCTGATAAATAACATTCTGCTCCCGCGAAGTCTAGAACTTCTTTCCAGTAATCCGCTGTGACTTTTCCTTTCTGACAAACGCTGCAAGAAAGATGAACGAGTTCACCGAGAGCGTGAACCCCGATACGAGAGTAGTGGTTGCAAAGTACAAGTAGATGGACGCGGCAAGGTATGCAAGAGCCTTCACCAGGTGATTCTGGAAGACGTTGACTGCTGCCAGCAGAAACCGCGGCCATGGCAGCTTGCCCAACACCTCCTCATCTTCAGAAAGTTTTTTGCATCGCAGCGAAGCCCACTCGAGAAATAGGACGATCAGCGAAATGACCAGTGCATACACTCCCGGGCCGACTGCCGCATGGTACTGAGTGAGCGCAATGAAGCCCTGAAGAAGCATTGCCCACGCTACACCATACGCCATGTAGTGCGCCCACGGAGCCACCGTCAGTCCGTCCAGCAAAGATTTGTGTCCCGCATTCTTTCGGTCCGGGGCACCAGCCTCTGCGGCTCCCGCGCCTTGTCCAGGAAACATTCCCGATGTCGAGAGGACGGGAGCCTGCGGTTTCTTGACGAACATTGCAGTGGATGACGAGCCCTGCGCGGACAACGGCTGCAGAGGTACCGTCGTAAGAAGCGGCCGCGAAGCAGTAGATGAAGGCGTAGGGGACGGACTAAGCCCTGGGGTTGCCGGCATGTACGGAGGGGGAGGAGCTGCAGGCGCAGTCCGATTCAATGGAGGAGCCCCAGAAGACCCTGGAACAAGAACAGGTGGTGGGGGACGGGGCGCAGACATGCTTTGCTCTCCTTTTCTTGAAATATGAAGATATATATATGTGTGTGTGTATGCAGAACAAATCCGGTGAACTGTTCGAGCTGGGAATCGGCAATGACAATGCTTTGTCAGCAAATGATGCTCGGATGACCTAATGCTCGGTTGCCCTGGGTGGCTGGGTGATTGGGGTCCTGGACGTGTCAGAAACGGAATGCCGCTTTATTTCCAAAGGTCTCCCAAGTTTCAACTTCCGAAGTTTCCCTGCGCTTTGGAAAGCCTTCAGAACGTCATACCCTCAAATGGAGCAGAAAATAGAACTTGGTTTGCATCACTTGAGTCATAATAACTACGACGGATTGCGGACTGCACAATCACCGCTTCTCTCCCCGCCAAGTCTGCTGCGTAATTGAATGTTTGTTCTGTTTCGTTTCTTTTCTTAATGCATGCAGACGCTTATAAACTGTACTACCGGTGCATTTATTTTTACAATGCATGCAATCACTGAACAGTACGCACGAGCTGTATCGCCATCATCGGGGATTGCACGATCTGTGAAGGTCCAGCTTCGGACATCCATGAGGCAGTCGATCGGTGCAGCTTTGAGGAGTCTGTTGAAAAAGCGGCAGACGTCCTGGCCAGCTGCCCGGCAGTGGTGACTGCAGAAGCTGTTCTGACCTACTCAGAGCTTCGTTCTCGAGCACGCGCAATTGCAGCTGCGCTTTTAGGCCGGGGGCTGAAAAAGGAGGAGTGCGTTGGCGTTCTCGTCCAGCGCTCCGTAGCTCTGTCGTCGGCTTTTCTGGGCGTTCTTATGGCCGGCGGAGTGTACGTTCCTCTCCTGCCAAGTCTTCCAGCAAGTCGTCTCTCATACATTGCAATGCACTGCAACATGCGTTTCATTGTCGCTCTAGACGGATTGATTCCCCTCGAAGATGTGATGTCGCAAGTCAAGAGCAACTGGGCGAAAACCGCGCATGCGGAGGTCACTGGAACCGTCGAAGAAGCACGGATTCTGTTGCGGCCGGAAGACCTTACGTCTGACCATACCGCGGACTCGGTGCGAGGCCCATCTGGAACAACGTCGGATGTCGCGTGCATCATGTTCACCTCTGGATCTACGGGTGTGCCCAAAGGCGCAGTGCTGGAACATAAGGGGTTGATTCATTGCGCTCTAGGACACATATAGTTGCACAACGTGACGCTTGCAGACAGGATGAGCATGGGAGCCCCGCCGTGCTTCTTGACCAGTCTTCGTGAGCTTGTCCTGCCGCTTCTGTCTGGAGCATCCTCCTTCCCTCTCAGCAGAACAACAATCGACAATCCGACAGAAGTCGTCCGTATGATGGACAGGCACAAGGTCACAATAGCGTGCTTTACACCGTCGTATGTCAGTCTGTTTGCTGGTGCGTGTCCCCCCAGCCTCCGCTGTCTCCTCATCCAAGGAGAACGGCCACACACCAAGGTCGCGAAACGCTACGCCGGTCTTCTCAATCTCTACAACTCATACAGAGCTACGGAGAACACCGACTCCATGTGCATTGCAAAAGTCCAAGACATCACGGAACATGCGGTTACGATTCCGGCAGGCCGACCGTTTCCTCACGTTGGCGTGCATATTCTGAAAGAAGATGGAAGCGATGCCGGTCCCGGGGAAACAGGGATCATCCACGTTACTTGAAGAGGACTGGCCCGCGGCTATCTGAATGATCCAGAGAGGACGGCAGAATCGTTCGTAACAACAGCACACGGCAGAGCTTTTCGGACAAACGAATTCGGTCGCTGGAATGAAGATGGAGAACTGGAAGTGCTTGGACGGGCAGACGACGTCTTCAAGGTGTCTGGGCAGGCAGTCTCTCCTGCAGAGATTGAGATGAGCGCACTGCTTTTCCCCGATGTGAAGCGTGCACGTGCCATACACTTCGCAAATCGGGGTATCCTGCTGGTTGTCGAAAGCGAGTCCAAGGCGGTCAATAGCATGAGCCTGGCCGACTGGCGCGAGTTTTTCAACAACAAACTGCCAAAACATGCATCCCCATCTCGCGTTTTGGTTATGCCGATGCTTCCTCGTACAGCAAATGGGAAAGTGGACAAGCTGCAACTCGAAGAGCATCTTCGTGCGGAACAGAGAAGGTCCCAGAGCTTTATTCTCCAGAATTACAAGGATACAGTAGAGATCCACACACTCATTGTTCTGCAAGAAGTCCTGGACTTTGAAATCCTGGCAGACGCAGGAAGTTTCTTCTCACTGGGAGGAACCAGCCTTCATGCAATCGCGGTGTGCCAACACCTTTACGATTTGGGGTATTCAATCGAACCTCGTGTTGTGCTTTCTCTGCCGTCCGTGGCAGCACTTGTTACTCAACTTCGCAAGCGAAGACACAGGGAATCGTCCATTTATGCTGCAAAGGGTTGGAAAACAGTGTTGCAGAATCGGGTATTGCGACGATCGGACAGCAGGACTGTTACGTTGCGTCACTACTCGATCCGTCCACCGTGTCTGGTGCACGTGTCGTTCGCATTTTGGAAGTTGACGGCACTCGTCGCCCCCTGTCTGATTTTCAGTAAGCGTGATCTAGACTGTTATTTCGACATGACGCTCTCAGAACATTCTTCCGAGAGAATAACCAGCAGAAGACACTGGAATGGGTGACAATGGTCAGTCAAAATCGACAGAGATGCTCTGCTGCGCCTGCCTGTGAATGTCGACCAGAGAGAATCTGGTATGCGCGGAGGAAAGACTCTCCCGGAGTCGAGTTTGGAGGTTACCGTGTCGGAGGCATGGAAAAGTGTATGCGGCACGGAGAAAGTTTTTCTGGAAGACAACTTTTTCGCGCACGGTGGAAACAGTTTGCTGGCAGTATTGCTGACTCGAAAGCTGACAGAGTGTCTCGGCGTCTCAGTTCCTGTGCGAACAGTGTTCGGGGCTCCGGTGCTTGCGGATTTCGTACAACAAATTGCATCCCTTCTCAAAAAGTCGAAATCCGACGGGTCACGCAGCGACGTAAGCGCAGCTGCATCCGATTTCTTAACTGAAGGAGAAATGGAATACTGGAATTTGGAACAAGAAGGACGAGATGCATGCAGTCACAACATTCCGGTATTCGTGTACGTGGACCTGCCCGACGGTATGCCGTTTCCCGGCGTGGACGCGTGGAACCGGGCGCTTGAAGAAGTCGCGAAGAGACACGAGACTCTTAGAACATCATATTACCAGGATGCAGACGGGAACTTACGTCGGAGCGTATCCCATGAAATTCATCCGTGCTGCACTGTCACAGATATCCCGGACACCGATTCTGCAAGTGCTCGGTTCCAGGAACTTCATAATCAAGACATTCCGCTCGGCAGAGCGCCGTTATGGCATGCCGGATGCATGCACATATCCGACAGTGACAAGTTTGTTTTCTGGATGAGCATGCACCACATCATTGGTGATGGCAAGTCTGCCGGAATGTTTCTTCGAGATCTGATGCAGGCTCTGAGCGGATGCAGTCCGGCGATCCCGAGAGGAACAACGACTTACCAGACAACGGCAGACAGAGATATGAGCTATCTCAAGAGCGAAAGAGCGGGTGCGGACAAAGAATTCTGGACGACAGCGCTTGCTGAAGTCGTTCCTGCAGCTTTCGGTGAGTGGCCCGTTGACACTTCACGCGATCTTGCGCAGAATCCTCTCAGTTCTGGCTGCCATCGGCTTTATGCCATTTTCGACATGAAGGCCACGGAAGCAATGCAGTCCCCGGCTCGGCAACTGAGCGTCAGCCTGCACACTCTCTGGGCTAGCATTCTTGCTCTCGAAGTCTTTTGTCGAAGCGGCAAAACGCAGCTCCTGATGGGTACTCCTGTGGACATTCGCGAGGACGGCGAAGCTGAAAACATGGGATACTGTGTGAATGAACTGCCGCTGGTCTTTAATGTCCACAGCCGGGTGACGTTCGGTGATCTTGTTGACAGCACACAGCGGAAGCTTGAAAATGCGTTGATGCATTCTAAGTACCCTTTCCGACTCATTGCTGAGGAGAAAAAGCTGGAGATGCAGGGTGACTGCCAAGCCCAAGGCAGAATGAGGCATGACCTCTTCGACATTTCGGTGACTGAAATCCCGTCCGCGCAGAATGTGGAATCCAAAGGAATACACTTTCGTCGAAGGACACTCGAAGAGATCCAGGGTTCTGCAAACTGGTGCAAAACCTCCACATGGATGTGCGCATACGAGAGAACCTCGTGGCCCCACGCGGAAGACATCGTTCTCATGCACGAAATCGGGAAGTTGGGCGAAATGCATGTTCAGTGGCACATGAACGACCCCTTGTACTCGAGGACGACCGCGGAATCCTGGTTCCAGTCCATCTTACCCAGTGTGCTGTGGCTGACAGAAAACACGGAAACTGTCCGCAGCAAGCTCATTTCAGAAATCTTGTAAACAAGGAACGCACCTATGGCGGAGCGCAATGCAAACGTCGCGAAGCAAAGGGATAAGTTTACCGCATACGCAGTAGTGTTTGCCTTGCCGAGCTTTTGCAGGTACCATTGCGTCTGCCCGAAAGGTACTGCGATTTCCGAGGCGAATCCCCAGAGCAGGTTGAAGCCACAGAATCGGTAAACTGTACCCCAAAGAGACAACATAGTATGGAGCTTACGTGATGGATGACGAACGACGGGGTGAAATCCGATCGGAAAACGTACGTGGATGTCTCAAACACGGTGTATCCAAACACAATACCAGAAAACTCGGTCAAACTGCGGAGTGTGTCCAAAGAAGTAGTCGTCCCACACTGCAGACTCGGTCGCGAGCAGGTACAGTACACAGCCGCTGACGAGGATGGATTCGAGGTACGGCGTGAATTTGCAGACGAATCGAACACGCTCCTTTTCATCCAGCTGCCTTGGTGCTTGGCAAAGACTTTGGAGAAGACCATGGAGACCAGTCCTGCCATCGCAAAGCTCAGCACTATCGTGCAGGCCGCATAGACGACAAAGCTGGTGAACCAATACCAGCACTCGGTCAGGACTTGCCATGAAGACTTTCCAACAATGCACTCAGATGGTATCACATCCATTGTCGCTCCGTCGTGATTTGCTTATCAGCACTTCTCCAAGCACGCCTTACACGGTTTGCAATACTCGATACTCTTCCCACTCTGCCTTTCCGCCCTTGTATCCTCGCGGCCTTATCACACACGCGCTTGGATTACAGCTGCGTTCGCCTCTGTGATGAACTACGCGATGGATTCTGAATTGTGGAGGTGTTTTATTACTCCTTCTTTTCGCGCTTCATCTGGATATCGTAGTTGTACAATCTTGCCATGGAGACTTCCATTGTGGTGATGCAGTCTTTGAGGAATGCCAAGTCCTCGTCGACTTCCTTGAGAGCCTCCTCCATGCGATGGCTGTTCTTCTGCAGCATCTCGAGTGCCTCGTCATGCGAAAATTCCACAGCAGTATTCGCTCCCAGCCACACAACGACGGTGTCGGCCTTGTGCAGCTCGGCCTCCGTGTGAATCTGCGCAGAAACATTGAACTGCGTGCGGACCGCTTCGTTCTTTCCATGTTTTTCCTTGAGAAAACGGATCATTTCGACGGTCTTTTCAACATCAGGAAGCTTCTTCTTGTACTGAGCCTTGGACTGCAGCTTCTGCGACTCCATCATCCGGTACTTTGAGAACAGATCTTCCACAGAACGGAACGCAGCTTCAAACGAGCCGGCCTTTCGCACAAACGCCTCAACATCCTCCTATACATCCACATCCATTTCCCAACAAAACCAATGTGTACATACATATACATGATAGAAAATCATTAGAAAATAAATATTAAAAAAACAAAAAAAAACCCACCAAATGCACCAAGTTGAACAAATGATTGTATATGAAGATCATGAAAGAGCAAACATACAATGAACTCGGCGCGAGGAATCCCTCTTCCGTTCTTGTAGTCCGCAGGAAACCCTTCGAGATAAAGAGCAGAAATCGCACTGGATATTTCCGTCGACATTTTCCTCCCAGTATGAAACACTCTCCCCCCCAAAAAAAAACACTGAACACCCCTCTCTACCTCAACAGAAAAAGGACAAGAGAGTTGATGAACGAAATCAAGGCGCACAACAATAACAAGACATACCCAAAAAAAACAACCTGAAAGAAAATATTAAAACTCCAAAGGCACAGCAAACAAAAGCAAAGGAACAGACATTGGGCGGGCCTGTAAAGGCACGAGATTTGCAAGGGAAAATGTGTGGTCTCAAGCCTCAATTTGGATTGGATTAGGCGGGAACCTTTTGGGGCGGGGCAAGTTCGTGTCTCCTGACTTGGAGTTCACTGTCTGCCAGACTTCACCACGCTTTTTTCCCTTCCTTTCTTTCCTCTTCTGCTGTCGAAAGAAATGCGTTGCGAATAGAGGAGTTACTTGTTGCACACACAACTCGTAGAGTACATGCGGGTAAGAATGTTTTGCTGTTAATCTTTGGCGTTGTTTGAATCTCATTTTTCTCTTGTGTTATACATTTTGCTTTTTTACTTTTATTTTTAATTTCAATTTTAATTTTTGTTTTTGTGTTGGTTTGTTTTTCATTTGCATAAAGCGCCGTATAGGAAAGAATGACGAACCATCTTCCTCCTGGACATGCTGGTCCACCGGATGCCACAAGGAACGAGCCGCCTCCATCTGCTGCACACTCCGAGCACTCCGAGCACTCCGAGCACACGGCCTCTAGACCTTCCGCACGGCCATCTGCCGCCTCCGCAACAGCACCAAGCTCTGGGCATCAGGAGAGTCACCGGTTTGCCGAGTACTTTCGAGAACTTTCGACGCGCTGGAAAAAGCATGCAGATGAACTGGTGGAACAGTCTGCAGCGACCCGTCGGTCGCTCAAGAAGCTTCGGCGGTCGGTGGTTGTTGCAACTGTGATTCCTCTGGTGGGTGGCGTACTTGTGTATATGAACTGGCCGTATTTGCGACACCGGTTTGCGCTGGAAACGAGATCTATTACCCAGCAGACGATCCAGGATGAGGATGTGCAGGACAACTTGCGGCAGACTGTCATCAAGGTACTCAGAGACCCAAAGGTCAAGGAAGCTGCAGGAGAGCTGATGAAGGAAAAGGCACTCGTCATCATCAAAAGCAGCGATTTTCAAACCAAGTCGCAGGAAGTGCTCAAAAAGGTCGTCCTGCGAGTGCTCAATGATCCTGAAGTCCTCGGAAAAATCAGAGAACGGTCCGTCGATGCTGTGCAGTCTGTGGAGACAAAACGAGCAATTGAAAAGGTGTTGCTGGACCCGGATTTGCATGCGGACGCTGGGATCTTTTTGCAAAACACGCTCAAGAATGCAATTTGGAGACCTGCAGCAAAGAAGCAGACCGATGAAGCAGTACAAGTGTCCGTGGTGGGCGGCAACCCCTCTTCTTCAGTTCCAAACAACACCTGAAGAATCCTGCACGAGATGGAGGTGAACGAGTGAAGAGGTGCGTTGTCATCAACCAACTGCAAACCATTTATTGCTAATTTGTATTTAATTATTAAATAATAAAAATATAATATAAAAAAAAGAGGAAAAAGAGCTTTGCTTAAATGTAACACGTCCCTCCTCGAAGCCAACGTGAAAAGATTCTGAATATTCATCTTTCTCAAAGGGCGTCAGACTCGTAGTCATGCTCGTGTTGTTCACTGTGCAGCGTCCCGAACGAGATGGTCTGCTGGGCCAGCGACTTGTTAATGATGAAGATCATGGCCGCAGTCAACACGACCATCAGGGACATGACAGTGACAGCCAGCGCTGTGCAGTACCCGAACTGCCACATGCCAGCCATATCCAGATCGATTTGGAAGTAGAGGACGTTTCCAGAACCTGGGGGGATATCTGACGCAAACGACAGCACGTTGTCCATGTTTCCTGCAGGACATGCAAACCACAGCCAAATAAGATGAACCATGATGAGCAGGAGCATGATTCCAATCGGAACGAGCAGAAATGAGAAAATCTTAATCTTTGATGTCATGAGAAACCTGCTAGCCTTGATCGACACAACGGCCGTCACAATCCACGCATACACCAACACAAACACATTCACCAAGTGTATTCCAAACCCGCCTCGAAGCCCCTGTCGCAACCGAACAAGTGAGCTGTGCAGTGCATCGAATCCGGGACCCTTCTTCCCACCCATCGCAATGAACTGATTCACCGACTCATCAAACGAATCGACAATCTCATTCGTCGACTCCGTTTCATCACACCCATCGGTCGGAAACGGACACGAAACATTCATTGTCTCATCTTCATCCTGCGACACATATCGGCGGCCGTTCGAATTGCACGGATACTTGTCATACTTCCATGCTCCATAATACTGCCGGAACAAATCCGGTGAACCTTCACTGCACAGCTCCTTCGTTGCCTTGCCTATTTTGAGAGCATAGTGTGAACTATCTTGTGAGACCGTCGACTGAATTTCAGACGGTAGCGAATACACCCATCCAGGAGCAGCTGCACACACGAGCGAAAGCACAATCGCACTCACCTGACACGCTACAACTCCAATCCACACTATTCGAACGACCGATCCACAACACCATCCGCACAGCGCCATTTTGATCTTCTTCTCTCTCTCTCTCTCTCTCTCTCTCTCTCTCTCTCTCTCTCTCTCTCTCTCTCTCTCTCTCTCTCTCTCTCTCTCTCTCTCTCTCTCTCTCTCTCTCTCTCTCTCTCTCTCTCTCTCTCTCTCTCTCTCTCTCTCTCTCTCTCTCTCTCTCTCTCTCTCTCTCTCTGTCTCTCTCTCTCTGTCTCTCTCTCTCTGTCTCTCTCTCTCTGTCTCTCTCTCTCTTTTGTCTTTTCCCCAAGTCGTCCGATCCCAGTCCCCGTTAGTTTCGATGCAACTTTCCTTTTCTCTTCTTCTTGTTTCTGTTTTTGTTGATGCCTCTAGATTTCTGCTGATTAGCGCTGATACCTCTATTGCTATGTGTTGCAGATGCAATGCATATGATGACTTGTGCGGAATTTCCAATGCAAGACAACAACCAGCAAGAACTGCGCGAGTATTGATTGGAAAAGCAAAAAGGCCGCATGGAGCCAGCTTTCCTGCCGTAGTCACAGACGACGGTTAATTCAGATGGCACATATATTCACACACACACACACACACACACACACACACGCATACACATACACATATATTTATTTATTGGTTTTGAACATCAAATTTCCCGTCCTTGTTTTTCCTTTTTGTATTGTTGGTTTTGTTTTGTTTTTGACCTGGAGAAGAGGACATACGGAAGCAGAAGAGCACGCGAAAGGAAAAGAGATCATTTTTACTTATTTAAGGTGTTTTAGAATGGGCGCAAAGTTTTCGAAAAAGAAGGCGCAGATTGTGTTTTGCGGACTTGATAATTCGGGAAAGTCGACGATCATCAATTATCTAAAGCCAAGAAAGACGCAGTCGTTGGATATTGTCCCAACAGTTGGCTTTTCCGTTGAGCAATTTACAAAGAACAATGTTTCGTTTACTGTATTCGACATGAGTGGTCAAGGCCGATATCGCAATTTGTGGGAACACTATTTCAAGGATTCCAATGCAATCATCTTTGTGATTGACACAAGTGACAAGATTCGAATGGTGGTGGTCAAAGAAGAGCTGTCGATGGTACTTCAACACCCCGATACAAGAGGCCTTCCCATCTTGTTTTTTGCAAACAAGATGGATCTGCAAACCGCGCTGTCGCCGATGGAGGTTGTCCAGCTGCTGGAACTCGATCGCATCACAGACAGAACTTGGCACATTGTTCCGTCCAATGCAGTCACTGGAGAGGGCGTCGAAGACGGAATGACATGGCTTACTGCAAAACTGAGCTGAGCAAGATAGACCGAACGACAGCACGACTTCCTCTTCCACTCCACTGAGATATTCCACCCTGCATTGTAAATATGTGACGTCATTCCTTCGGGATGTTCTTAGCTTCAGAGAGGATAAACTGAGATAATTTACGAGTCAATCTTCATCTTTTCCCCCCTCACACTTCTCATTCAGATATAGATATACAGGGCACGTCAATTTTCTACGGACACTCTTGATTAAAATTAAAATTGAAAAGAAAAGAAAAACACAAAAAGCCAAAAGCGGGGACCGAACCTGCCAGATGGCACTCATCGCAGAAAGACGACATGACAGTGAACCTTCCGGAAACAGTTCGTGGATGCGGAGGGTAGGAATGCTGGACCTGCTGTGCATCCACAGCTGTCTGTATACGGGAATGCAATACTACCCAAAGGATGCCTGTGATTCATAACCCGAACTTGACCGCGAGTCAAGAACGGAATAGATGGTTGGGGCCACAGCCATCCGCTCAAGAATGGGAAGCATGTGCTGCAATTCCCTGTCATCGGGATCATCAAACCAAGAAAGAATCGGGATGCCATTATTCGGCGTCAAACAGTAGGAGGCAGCAAAGTTGTCAATGATCACCGTGGAGTCCAGCGGTCGACCCATTTTGCTGACATCCTTGACATATCCTCCACGATAAAACACACACGCTTCTCGGAAAAGCCGCGCACGCACAACGCCGTACTTGTCCAGCAGATCCAACACGGGATTGGCGTACGACGAAAGCGATGCTGTAAAAACAATCACCTCGAAGAGTTCCCCGCAGCGCTTCAAAAAGGCATCGACCGCCGGTCGCTTCAGGACGTACGCCTGATGCACATGGGTGTCAATCTTAACAGGAACGATGAAATCAGGATTTTGAACAGGCTTGAAGGACGAGTGCACAAGAGTCTCGTCGAGATCCAAAATGAGGGTCTTTCTGCCCTTTTCGGCCGGATGTTGTGTGGGAAGCAGCCCGCCTGGTGGGACAAGATAGTAGAACCCATCTTGGCCGTCTGAACAAAGCCGTGCTCCTTGTCCTTCAAATGGCGCAAGTTCGGTATCCGAGATTCCAGGAGTTGGCTCATCACGTTCTGTCGCTGATCCTGCATCTTGGTCGGCAAGCGAATTCGTATCATCGAACGACTCTTTTCTTCGCTTTCTGTCTTGCAACTTTGTCTTCTTCTTGGGGGCACAACCGAAGCACGAAATAAGCTTCTCGAGCATCTTCATTGGTCCGCTCTTCTTGGAATCTGCACCTTTTTGACTCGATGGCGACGACGAGTATCCCGCAGAATCCGCCGACGACGACGATGATGACGACGACGAGGACGTGTGGGAAGCATCATGCAAATCCGAGTCTGTGTCGGAATACTGAAGTTCCACGTCGTCAGCGTCTGAAGAATCCTCCAGCTTCCGAGAACTTCTTCTGTTCTGCAGCGTACCCGCGGAGTTTGCACCAGCTGTCGTCCCGATCCCGGGATTACCATTACTGGCATTTGCATGTTGTCCATTTGCAACCCCAGCCGACCCATTCAGCGCCGCATTCTGGCTATTCCCGTTTGCCGTAATTGAGGCTGTCGGAGTTCCAGGTTTTTGAACTTGATAAATCACAGCATTCGCATCTGGCTGCCCTCCAACAGCCTGTGCATTGCTGCTACTGCTGTTGCCGCTATTAGTCGATCCATTTGGACCCGCAAGTCGTTTCCGCGAATCCGAGTGGTTCAATCTCGCTTTCGGAGCGATGTAGGAAGACGGAGAATCCATCATGGAAGTTGGCCGCCGGACATAGATCGGAATCCAGCCTCGAACGTCATCGCGAACACACCCAACTTGAGGACCTCGGGGATCCCGGGGGTTCACAACATGTGTTCGAAGCATCATGGAATTCGAAAATCTGTAATATCACTGGAGCGAGCAACGGAAAGATAGAAAAAACAAGCAAGCAACGAAGCACCTTCGGGAAGCTTAGAAAATGTGAAACAATGTAAACTTAAAAATAATGGTCGAGAAATGGTATTCCAAGCAAGAGTGCGAATCCACACACACACACACACACACACACACACACACACACACAAAATAA
>VRVR01000002.1:161273-256303 GCA_009859145.1 Andalucia godoyi
GTAGTAGTAGTAGTAGTAGTAGTAGTAGTAGTAGAGAGAGAGAGAGAGAGAGAGAGAGAGAGAGAGATCCATGGAAAACGGAATCCAGTTTGTCTGCGGATGATGATCATCGTTGTCGCCGGCGTTGCAGTCGATTATCCGATTTTTTTGAGTCCCTTTCCTCTACTCTATATTAATTATTTTTTTTGACCTCGCTCATGAAATCGGGAGGGGAGAATATCGGTTCTGTTTTGGTTTTTACGACCGATCAGTCTTTTTTTTTTTACGGTACATATTTTTTTTTAAAGTCTGCTTGGACCGGAGTTGTGATTCGCTCTTTTGCGCTGCTCCGACGATCTATCTCGCGGAAACGGCGCATGCTTTTGTGCATCAACGCCTACATTATACACTGAACATGCATATCCACGAATAGACATGCATATTCAATCTTGCATCCCGTTGCCGGGAAGGGGATAGGCCCCAACACGCCTCACGTTGTTCCTGAGAACGGTGCATTTTGATTCTGACGGCCCTAGCAGCAGGCGTAGTGACACGTGGTCTCTTAGGAGGTCTGCGGGACCTAGGAGGCCCTGTATCGAGCGGCGTAGGCGTAGGCATAGGCGAATGCGTCATCCCAGCGCACTCACACCCATGTTTGAATTAAAAACGTGAAACCAAAAAACGACCGTGTCTGTTTATGGATACTTCCGTATGCATGACAATGTCGTGTCATTATTCAACGGTGAACACCAAGCAATACGGTTCACTTTTTTTTCTTTCTATTATTTTCTTTCTGCTTGTTTGTTATAATTGGTCCCTCAAACAACACCTTTCATCAGAGGCAAAGACAAAACACGTCTGATGGCTCCAAAGAGGGATCTTCCCGCCAAACTCAAACCGGTCATGCCCAAAGACGCTGAGAACCAAGAAACCATTGATCCCCTGTCGGTGGAGGCGGAGAGCAAGAAGAAGCGATGACCCTTTTTTGATGCAGAGCAATCTGCATTAGGGAGTTGGTGCTCGCCGCAATTGAAAACACGGGGCTTGAGATCCTGTCTTCGGGGACAGCTTAGCCCGATGATCGATAATGATTCATGCTCTGGCGAGCAACAAGCCGTTGGCGACTGTTGAACTGTTTCTTAACGTGTTTTATTTCGTTTTCACCGTCTTTGACAAGATGCTTGAAACCCAAACGTAGGATCCGATTAGAACTAAATAACAGTGCTGGGGCCTGTCCCTTAGATGATTGATCCGAAGGATCGATTGTCAGACAACAACATTGCAATTTGTACCCGTATTAGAGCCAATCCGTTCATTGATGCAGTCTATCGCTGGCATCGAAAATGAAAAACAGTAATAAAAAGAGTACTGGTCAGTAGAGTAGATTGGGAACCAAAAAAAAATAAAAAATGCAAGAGAGGCACTTGATTTCAAAGGCATTTACAAAACAAAAGAGGTACTCTAAACGGTTTCAGGAGCAGGGACAAGGGCCATTCGGCTCAGAATGCCTGCTCGCAATTGTTCGCCACGGCTATTTAATTGGTCAGGATCAATGTCGTAGTATCCATCGTCATCCTCGTCATCTTCGTCATCATCGTCCTCCTCGTCCTCCTCGTCCTCCTCGTCATCCTCAACTCCGTCGTCATCATCGTCGTCGTCGTCGTCGTCGTCATCCTCTTCATCGTCGTCGGCATCATCCTGAAGATCTGCAAAATCCGACTTTCCATCGGAAGGATACAGTCCCGACGCCGGCCCGGGAACCCCCGAGACGATGATATCAACAGTCGCTAATCCACCTTCGTCATCGACATCGTCGACATTGACTGGTGTTCTGCGAGGCAAGGACTGTGGATGGAACGACGTGGCAAAGACGTTTGAAGAAGGGGATAGGAAACCTGATGGCGATTCGGATTGGCCCGAAACAAGGGCAACATGTAGATCATTCTGCCATCGAATGACATCGACAAGCTGGTCTTCCAAATCCTGGCGATTGATCCAAAACGCGACATCGGAAAACAGCGCAAGAAGAGGCCGCAGGTCTTGCATCCACGCAGAAAACATGAATCCTGCCTCCGGCTCGACAAGAAACATGAGACTTGTTACATTATCAATAAGCAGCTCGCCACGTCGAATGAGCTGAGACTGCGATTCCGTCGGAACCGGAGCATCCACGGCATCTGGATCGGTCCACGTGATTTCTTCGAGCTGAGAGAACTCGCCAATCTGGGCCTTGTTTGGCTTCAGCGATCGCACGGCTCGCATGACAACGCTTCGTGGAAGAAGGATTCGTCGCGAAACCAGATCTTGCAGAAAAATGTGCAGCTGATCCGCCATCTTGTTCTTTGCGAAAAACACGACAAACGGCACGCACAGTTCGCGTGTTATGGAGACGCCACTGGCCTTGGCTGCATCCAACACATCCATGGCCGTCTGCACCGAGTCTTTCACCAAAAATGCCGAGATTAGTTCAGAGTACAAGTAAATGTCAAAAGGAATGTGCCGTTTCTGCGCAATGCGAAAAATCATCTTGGAAGATTCAACGTACGATCGGTCAAGCGCAAACGACAGCAACGCAAGCACAGATCCATAGCTGATATGGCGCCCTGCCGCATCCAAATCTCTTAGAACGCGAAACGCCTCATCAAACCTTTTCTCATCTCGCACGAGCGAAGCAACCAGCTTGTTCGCTTGTTGATCATCAAGTCCGTCAATCAACGCCCACGATGAAAGCGGGCTCGAGGAGGAATCTCCAAAACTGCGAATGCTGCAATCCACACCATCAACACCATCCACAGATCTCGCAATCATGACACTACCGCCACTTCCATTGTGATTGCTGTCAGAAACGGTCGCGCTTTTCTGATCAGCATTCGCAGCACCGCGTTCGATGGGGACTGAGGTGCCTGCGCCCCCTTTTGCGTCCGTTGTTGCGTAGAATCTACAGTTCATGGTCCGGGGCAAGACAAGAGACGGCGCTGGGGACCAACTGTGGAGTGACAAGGAGGAATGCGTTGTGGAAAACAGGCGAGACGCAAAACCCCCTCTCTTGCTGCTGCTCCCTTGGACCGCCAAACCAGTGTGTGAGACCCACGACTTGGAAGCCTTTGAGAGTCGGCCAACCTCCCGGATCCATGATGCACGTAACATTCTCTATTCTTCTTTATCTATTCCCGTCCGTCTTTGTCCTTTTGCCGTTTCTGCTGAATTGAACATTTCCACGGCTTTTTCCTGAACGCTTTGTTGCACAGCGCCTATTTTATGATGGCAAAACATACAGCAGACAGCGAGTAGACACTGATCGACAATCGACATCCATTAATAACTACCACAGAGAAGAAAAGAGAAGGGACTTTTCAAATGAGCGCCCCCAAAGGAGGTTCCAGTAAAAACTTAATAAATAAATCAAAAAAAACAAAACAAGTGAAGCTCTGTTGTTAACGGACGTTCCTGGTTTTCTGATTGGGCAGTGTTGATAGTTGTGCATTTCAAAGGTGCGGAAAATCCACAGGCCGATTCGGGTGTTTGAGAGCGTTCGGTCAAGTGCATGATTGTATGGTTTCCCTCTCTCGTTGTCTTTTCAGTGTTGGGTGCGTGAATGAAACACACTGTACATATATATATATATATATATACTAAATGAGAGAAATGGGAAACATAACACGTGATCGCTTTGAGGAAAAATCAATGCTGGTTTAGGGAGCATTGCCTTCGATTTTCACAGGAGTGACACTGGCCTCCGATGCAATAAGTATGAAACAGAAAAGGAACCTTTGTTGTTGTTGTTGTTGTTGTTGTTGTTGTTGTTGATATGTATTTAATCAGAATTGTTTTGTATTCTTATTTTCCTGGGCGTATTGCATTGTGTGCGTCGTTTCCCATTTGCGTCGTAGATTATCTTTCTCGAAATGTCATTGATCTTGCGCAAGTCCAGTTTGGAACTCGGATCACAGATGCGCGTACCGCCAGCTGTCCAGACCATCCGCCGGAAAACATGCTGCGAGCGAATCGTGCACTGACATGGAAATCCATTCAGACTCCGGAGTACCCGATCGAAATCACCTTGGAACTGCCGCTGCAGTCCAGTGTACGCAGAATTGTGATCGAGTTTGGTACAGAAGATGTTCCCGAAGACCTTGAGATTTGGGTCTCTGATCATATTCCCCTTCCAACCAAGAATGTATCCAGAGATCCAGGCGGTGCTGGTAGTGCCGATAAGGGCAGCAGCAGAAGTGGCAGTCGTGACAGCAGCCCTGACGCGAAGAGCGGGGCAAGCAAGGAAAAGCCAAGCCCTGCGTCCACGAAATCGAGTGTGCAGCCACCGCAAAAGCAAGAGTTGGAGAATAATGATAATGCAGGTTTCTACAAGATCGCGACGCTGCAGCCGTCCAGCATATCTCCTGGAAAGCCACTCATTTTGGAACTTTCGGAGCCGCTATTTGTTTCCAGATTTCGACTGCGTATCTTGTCAGGGAATGTGAAATCAGGGCGCGCTGCTGTCCAGCGATTTTCGGCTTTTGGTACTCCTGCACTGACTGTCGACAATGTGAAGTCTGTTGCCGACATTCGCACGGTGCTGGCATTAGTGGACGCTGTCAAGCAATCGCTGACGTACCCGATCCGATCCAGGATCTGACCTTTTTTGGCCCCAGCGACCCGTTCTCCGTTCCTGTTCATTCAAAATCCCTGCTTTTCTTGGCCGTACAAGCAGCGTGTCTTAAAAAAATCCAGACATCCTCCATTCTCCTTCTTGATTTTGTTTTTCATTGCTTTTATTCTTGGCCCGCGACTGAGTGAAGCGGGAACGGCGTAATATCTTCTCACTTTGCTCTTGGCTCGTCACCTTTTCAATCCAAATCTGCAACTTCCGCCTTGTGTCGGTGTTCTTCCAGCAGCCGATCGAGGGTTGCTTTGCTGACCAGCTTGTATTGCACGACACCCGATGACTCGTCCTTTGTGATGGAGACAAACTCGAGCTTCTCAGAAGTAAGGGTGGCCGAGTCCATGGTCTTTGCCATGATCTTGATTGCGAGTTCCATTGCCTGCGCAAGATTCAGCTGATCGTTCCACTCCTGCTTCAAGATGGACTGTGCAGCCTGGTTGTTGGCGCCAATCGCGGTAGCCTTCCATGCACCATAGTTGCCTGACGGATCCGAATGATAGAGCTGGAATCCGTAATGCTTGTCCCATCCGGCATACAAAAACGACACTCCGAAAGGACGCAGACCGCCGAACTGCGTGTATCCTTGCTTCAAATCACACAGCTGTGAAATCAGAGTCTCCACGGGTATCGACTCTTGGAACGTGTGTCGATGGCGAACGGCATGTTGCCGTGCATGGTTCACAAGAATATTCGCATCAGATGTGATTCCAGCCACAGCGCATGCAATATGATCATCAACCTTGTACATCTTTTCCGTTGCAGTATCTGCATCAAGAAGTTTGCTCAGAATCTTCTTTTCGGCAGCCAGAATCACCCCGTCCTTTGCAAGAATTCCAAGACACGCACCTGCATGGCTGATCGCCTCCATGGCGTACTCGACCTGGTATAATCGGCCTACATGCGTATGTACCTCACGTTAGTCAATTCACATTCCACATTATTATATTTGGCCACAAGCACGAATGAGAAGAACACGAAAGAACACGAAAGAACACGAAAGAAGAAGAAGAAGAAGAAGAAGAAGAAGAAGAAGAAGAAGAAGAAGAAGAAGAAGAAAAGAATTAAAAAAAGCAGCGTCGCAACATACCTTCCGGAGAAAAGATTGTGGTTCGTGAATCATATCGCCGAGACTACAAAAATTTCAGAAAAAACAAAAGCAAAACAACATAAAACGCCCACAGAAGAAGAGAAACGAGGAGTAAATACGTAAGCGTCGTCTACACAATCGCATAACCGAACAATCGCACAACAGCACAGCAAAAACCAAAAAGAAAACCTGACAGAGCGCTACATACCATTTTCTTCAGAGATTGGATGTGGGATATACAAAGACGGGTCAAAAGAACAACGATAAGAGATATATATAATATTAAAAACGTTGGAGGAGGAAATAAAAATGAAGAAAAATCGTGAAGCAAGAAAGGCAATGACCGACATGAACCGATGACTTTGCTAAATTGCCTTCAAGTGTCGAAAAAGTCAAGTCGAGAAATTCAGATGGAGGTTTTTCCCTTAGCATCGATTGATGCTTAGTTTAGAAGAACCCCTTTCTCCTTTTTCGCCTGATTTTCATCGGGAAGCTTTCCATGATTCTTTGTTGCAATGGAAACCTCGAAGTGCACTGTTTGATTCGATGTTCGAATTGATTAGGAACATAGAGAATACATAAGAGAGAATAGGAGAATCGTGAAAGAGAGAAAGAAAAGGCAGCTTACGAAACTCATCCACCTTACCATTTGGTCGCAATTAGAGACGGCGGATAGAACGGACGCGCGTGTGAGAAACCTTGGCTGTCACTGAATGACTTGATTTAGCCGGTATTTTCTTCAGCAAGAATTCAATAGAGTCCTCTTATTTGGCACCGAGATTGTTCCGATCCTACGCTCAGGAAGGATAACAACAACAGCATCAGCATCAGCAACAGCAATAATAATAATAATAATAATAGCAGCAGCAGGAATATCAGGAAAATAGTAGCAGTTACGGGAATTGAAGGGTCTTCCGATGGCGTCGCGAACGTGCTCATGGTCTTCGGAGCCTGACGATGGTCGTGAACTTCTTGTAGACCCTGATTATGATCCGCCATTGGTGATTGTCCAAGGAACCGCCCATGCATCTTCATTATCGTCGCAATTTTCGTCGTCGTCGTCATCGAGTTCCGCTACTTCTGCGTCGAATGGGGCGTCCTTGCCGCCGAGTCCGCGAAGTCGGTCTCAGTTTGATGCTGGTCTAAATACCACGATAGCACCGATTCATTCTTTGGTGGACGACTCGAGTCATTCGCAATCTGTAGCAGTGAAACATTCGCAAAGTAATTTCGCTGGTAATGTGGTCCAAGGAAACATGCCGGGTCGAGGGGGTCAAACAAGCAGCAGTGCGGGAGACGATGGACATGTGCAGTTTGCGTCGGATCAGTCGGAACATGGACCGTCGCTTGATGAGCCAAGTGATGATCCCGGTAGCGATGTTCATGAAGACGGTGCTGCAAATCGAGGATCACTGGCATTGGCGCCGTCGTCGTCTTCCCAGCTCACACAGCACGCATGCACACAGCAAACGCCACAATTGGGCAATGGACCGTCGGCAAAACCATCGAGTAGAACACCGTCGCCGCCCGTGCATTTGCATCGTGAGCGAACGAATCCGCCACCAAAGATTTCGGCGGCGCCGTTGTTTCCGTCGGATACGAGATCGTCGTCGCCTTCTGCAAGTCCCCGAAGACATCCATTGAGATCCGTTTCGCATTCGTCGGCGTCGCACCAGACAGTGTCTTTGCAACCAAGGATTTTTAGAACGATACAGGACGCTCTGGCTGCAGCAAACCATGGAGATACAATTCGCATCAAAGCTGGAACGTACACAGTTCCAAACAAGATTGTGCTCATCCATGATGTTCTCGTTATTGGAGAAGGCACTGTGAAGATTTTGTCTCCAGAGCCATGTGTCATAGAAAGCTATGCGGAGAGCGCGTGTCTATCAAAGATTGAAATAGACTCGTCGCCCGAGTTTTATGCGTGGTCCCAGGCGGCAGTGTATGTACGAGAAGGGTATCTTCAGATGGAACAGTGCGCTGTTTCCGCACGCGCATGTACAGGAATCAAGATTTCCAGAGGTGCGGAGTGTCTGCTTGACCGCTGTACCGTTTCAAATTGCTCAATGCGCGGGGTGTCCGCGAAGGACTCTTCGCAACTCGTTGCGACGAAATGCCGGTTCTCGAACAATCGGTATTCAGGAGTGGCAGCGTACAATGAGTCACGAATTGAGCTACGCCAATGCAAGATTTTAAGCAATGGTATGTCTGGCATTGTGGCTTCTGAGCTTGCCGATATTGTTGTGGAGAATTGCGACCTTATCGGAAACAACACCTTGGATGTCGATGCAGCCGATGTCACCATCCGCCACGTTTCCGTCCGTGCGATTGTCGAAGGCTGCCGCATTTCCGATTCCGGTGTCCAGCTCAATGACCTTTCCGATGAGCGGGATTTTGAAGAGAATACATTTGGAGTGACTACAACGCGACGATGTACCATCACATAATCCGTGTTTGCGCTTTCACATTGGCGCAGCGTCTTCACATTCCCCGTACTTCGTTTTCTACTGTATCTTTGTCGTTTCTGGTGCTTGACTTTCCGCTGTTTGCGGTTGCGTGAATCGTATTTGATTCCCATTTTTCCGACTCGGCTGTGAGCTACTCCTTCTGCCCTTTCTTGTACCTTTGCCCCCTCTCTCCCCCACGCACGCACGCACACACACACACACACACGCACGCACACACACGCATACACAAACACAAACACATGTCCAAGTTCTCTGAATGCTAGATCTCTCAATAGTTGTCCATCCATGATCCTAAGTATCTCATTTGTACCTTTCTTTACCAAGTCTAATGAGCTCAATCAATCCATAAACAAAAACCCGCACACAAACAAGAAACTAGTGTCACGACGAATCTTTCGAAGAGATGCGTGTCTGATTTTTCCAGATATCCTGTCGATCGTTCGTCACTCGATGCGTCTCCGTTCTTCTTATGCTTATTTCCCTCCCCCAAATTTCGTTCCGCAACAATTTACATGCCTCCCATATTGAGACCAATGCCGAATCTGTATTCATTCTTGGAGTGATTCATATCCGCCGACAACACAAAGTTTGCCGCGCCATTGAGCTTTTCCTCCAGCACTCCCTGTACTTTTCCGTCTGTGTCGATACAGCCTCTGAATCGTCCATGGAAAAATGAATACTCGTATCCGATCTTACCGTCTGCAACTCTCTTACCGGGGATGCAATTAATCTGTGCCCCAGCAGTCAGCCGGTCCCCAATGCGATGGAACCATCCTGCCTGCACGGCAAATCCCTGTGCGCCTTGCGGCTGCACCTCGACGGACCAAACAGTGTCCTTCTTCTGTTCCCATCTTGCAGCATACGCAAGCTTCGATCTGCGCTCCTCTGCATTGTACTCGCCCTCCACACCCGCAAAGACACCCTTTCCCAAATGCTGCATGTACGTCGTTCCAAACACCAGCTGCGAATTTGTCTTCAAGGTCGCGACAAAGTCAGCACCCTTCCACTCCAGTTCGGCAGCAGTAAAGTCGTTCGGTCCAGCAGCCTGGAACACTCCTTCGAGCGACAGCCCCTCGTCAAGCGGGAGCTTCGTCTGCGCAAGGATCATTCCATTTGTGTCCATTCGCGCCATAAGCATCGATGTTGCTGTGTGATATGTCGCGCCAAACGAGTACTCGGAAGGAACTCTGGGATTTGCCGTCATGATGATTCCGTGCGCAGTCGAGAAATCGTGCGTCGCGCTCTGCGATACACTCTTTTGAAGCTGCATTCGGAATCCCTCCAGAACTTCGGATGCTGCGGGAAACAATTGCTGGAACTCCCGTGCATGTTGCTCATACTTGAACGGAACTGGACCAGAGAACCCGGTTGAACTCGCCATTTGCATCAAGAAAAGGCAGACGTGAGAGGGAGGGTGGGGAAGAAAGACTGGCACTGACACGGACACGGACAGAAAAGTACGAGGGGAGCGGGAGACGGATCGTCCACGAATCGCAAAAGAAGTAACTGGAAAACAAACGATGAAGAAGAAGAAAGAAACAAGGAAACAAGGAAAAAGAAAGGGAAAAAACCAAGATAAATTTGAAAATCCATGCTCTTTGAAGCAATGGCAAAGTGGTTTTGAGAGAGAGTCTGGAGGCCAAAGCCGAGGATTTTCGCCTTCCCATTAGGAGCATAAGCTGTTATCCAGCGTCACGTGATGCATTGCGCCCCCCCCCCCCCCCCCCCCCTCCTCCTTACTCTTATCTTTATAGTATTATTATTATTATTATGAATTATTTTTTTTTGTATTTTGCACTTGATCGTTTCAACACGGAAACAAAACCCGAAAAGCCAAAACACCCAAAACCAAAACCAAGGGTGATAATATTGGGGATTTGGGTGTCTTTCAACACCCACTTCGTTTGCTCCCGTCTCCGTTTCTCCATTTTTCATTTTCATTTTGCTTTAATTTGAAACAACATAATACAAGACCAAAAACAAAAAATTAATTTAAAAAAAGTTAGGGGAAAAGAAAAAGAAGCAAGGGGAGAAGAGGGAAGAGGGAAAACACGGAGAGACGGGGGGAGGAAAACAACAAGAAGAAAACAAGAGCCATGTCTGATTCTGATTTCTCTGATGGAGACTTTGATTCTCCGGCACAGCGCACCCGTCGAATTGATGGTGACCGATCACAAAAGGTGCAGAATCAGCACTTTGACGAAGCGTTTGATGTTTCTGATGAGGACAGCTCTGGATCTCCTCCACATTCCCAGCCGCACTTGACCGCGACGTCGACTGCTGGTGCTGCTAGTTCGTCTTCGAAATTGCATCCACAACCACAGTCGCAACTACCACAATCGCAAACTGTTTCATCGTCGTCGGTGGCGGCACGACGGCAAACACGCGGTGATTCGCCTCCTTCTGCTTCGTATGACGACCATCTTCATCAAGACTATGATCAGAATGACGTAATGGAGCGTGATGAGGACGACGACGACGACGATGAGGAGGAGGAGGAGGAAGAAGAAGAAGAAGAGGAAGAAGACGAAGGGGACGAAGAGGATGTAAATGCGAGATATGGATCGGGCGGGTCGTCATATCAAAACAATGCACAGGCACAGGGACATGGCCGCGGATTGGGTGCTTCGGGGCCGATTCCGACAGCGTCTGGTACTGGGAGTGGGTTTGGTGGCGGAAGCGGCGGTGGTCTTGCTGGGATATCGGATGATGCGGGTTCCGAGACGATGGAGACTGTGTTGTCGTACATGCGGTCGTTCGAGCCACAGGCGGTCGAACTTGATGCGCCAATCAAGACGTTCGTGCCGGAGCCGATTCCGTCTGTGGGTGACATGGATGCGTTTTTAAAGGTGCCTCGGCCCGATGAAAAGGCAGATAACCTTGGTTTGGTCGTGGTCGATGAGCCGGCTACCCGACAATCTGACCCGGCCGTCATGGATCTTCAGCTGCGAGCGCTTTCAAAGAAATCCGGAGTGCAGGCTGCTGTGGTTCGGTCCATTGAAAACGCAGACAAGAACCCAAGGGCCGTCGCAACGTGGATCGAGAACATCTCGGCACTGCACTCCACCAAACCAAAGGTTCAAGTGCAATACACAAAGCCAATGCCAGACATTGAGTCTCTAATGCAAACATGGCCTCCCGAGTTTGAAGACTTGTTGAACGAAGTGACCCTACCAGAGGCGGATGTCGCCCTGGAAATCGACGACTTCGCCCGTGTCGCCTGTGCACTCGTCGACGTCCCGGTCTACACCAAGGTCGTCGAGTCCTTGCATGTCTTCTTCAGTCTCTATGCAGAATTCAAGGCCAACCAGCATTTCCAGGCCCAGTGAATGTGTAAATAAAGTGCAGTACTGAAAAGTGTCGTCATCCCTGACAGGTGTTTGCGGTTCTGTCGTAACTCCTCGGACGACAAAACTTTCGCCAATGCAATTTCTTCCTCGTCACCCTCCGAGTGTTCACCTGAGCATCCTTTCCCGGCCGATTGTTCTCAGACGCAACCAACAAAGGCTACAAAGCAAACGATCTTGATCCATGTTTTCTCGCAAGCGCCCATTCTCTGGAGGCAATGATGCGCCTTTTTCAAAGCGGAAACCCGGTGGGGACAAGCCGATCGCGGTCCAATCTTCTCGTCCTCCACAACAATCGTCTACTAAAACAAAACAATCACTACCGCAACCGCAACCGCAACCGCAACCGCAACCGCAACCGCAACCAACGGCCTTGAGACATCAGAGTAGTAAGCACAGCAGCTCTTCTTCACAGACGACGCACCCGTCTTCGTCAAACATCTTTTCGAAGAACAATACTGCGAGAAGAACGACTCCTGATACTCGCCATGCACAAAAGGCTTCAGATCCAACGGCATCGCCCTCTTCTTCTGCGGGCCCAATGAGCAAGTTTGAGGAGAAGCTGCAAGGATCGAAGTTCCGTTGGATCAATGAGATTTTGTACACAACGCCGAGTGAAGAATCCGTGGCGTTGTTTGCAGAGGATCCATCATTGTTTGAGCTTGTATGACGTTCTCTTTTTATTCTTTCTCTTCCTGTTTTCCCCTTCGTCTTCGCCATCCTTTCTCTCGCTCTCACGAGCATCATTGCGCGATGTGCTTTGTTCTCGATTGCTAACGGGTTTTCAAATGTTAAATGTGCAGTACCATCAAGGATTTGAGAGCCAGGTGAGGAAGTGGCCAGAGAATCCGCTGAACAGGATGGTCTCGCGCTTGAAAGGAATGCCGCAGACACTGGTCGTTGCGGATCTCGGCTGCGGCACTGCACAGCTTGCGCTGCAAGTTCCGCAAACTGTTCATTCATTCGATATGGTCGCCGCAAACGAAAGAATTCAGGTTGCAGACATGGCCAATGTTCCTTTGAAATCTGCCTCTGTCGATGTGTGTGTATACTGTTTATCACTTATGGGAACTAATGTCGTCGATTTCATCACGGAAGCAAGACGGATTCTCAAAGTCGGGTATGTTTCTGCACTGTTCCTATTCTGACAATCTCCAGAATCCTGTCTGCTATTGTTATTGTTATTATTATTATTATTCTTCTTCTTCCTTCTTTGCTTTGAATTGTCCTCCATTCGCTAATGTATGATCACCGTCGTCTCCTTCTTCATTTCCGGTCTTCATTCTGTTTTTTCATTCTATTTCTTCTTGCGAGGGGGACCTGTGTAGAGGCAAAGTCCTGGTTGCGGAAGTGTCCAGTCGGTTCGAGAATCCCCGAGGATTTGTGAAGCAGATTGAGGACCTGGGATTTAAAGTGCTGAAGCAGGACCTGTCCGGCTCGTTCTTTTTCTTCTTCGAGTTTGAAAAGATTGCACAAAGATCCTCCTCCTTATCTTCTGCTGAAGACGTCTCCATCCATTTAAAGCCGTGCTTGTACAAGAAGAGATGAGTAAACAAAATCGGTTGTAACCACAAATTGCCCGACCAAATGTTCTCCGCTCGATCAATCGCGCTCGTGCGCAGCCGCTTTTTTCATTGTTATTCTGCTCAAATCCCCTAGAGGGGGGATCGCCCATTTTTCGTCTTCGTCTTCGTCTTCTGTTTCGTTTTCTGTTTCGTTTTCTTTTTGACAAGGTGATTTTCCACCGCAAAAACCTCAACAAAAGAAACCGACCTTTGGCATTCCGCATCTTCCATTCTCTTGCTCGGCTCGTTTATTATTTTCTTGTCCTGTTCACCAAGAATCTTTCTCAAATCTCTCCTCTGCTGACTGCTACTGGCATTTCACTCTGTCTTTCCACTCCCTCTTCCTCATCATCTTCTTCATCCTCTTACTGTTTCTGTTGTCCTGTTCTTGTTTTTGCTGCAGTTTCATTGTCAGAAGTTGATTATTGTTCTTTGAAAAGGCAGAGAGGTGGGGAAAAGTTGCATTTTTTAAATTGTATTTCATTAGTATTATTATTTGTTCGCCGAATTGAAAAAGTAGAGCTAGATTGGGAATGAATCCACCACCAGAGCGATCTGCGCTTGATCAATACATCAAGAGACTTGGCGGAAGGCGAGTTATCCAGCGGGTCTTGATTTGCAATAATGGAATTGCGGCTGTGAAGGCCATTCGGTCGATTCGGAAATGGGCGTATTCCGAATTCTCAAACGAAAACACAATCACATTTGTCGCGATGGCTACTCCGGATGATATGGCCGCAAATGCAGAGTACATCCGCATGGCAGATGAATATGTCGAGGTGCCAGGCGGAAGGAATATTAACAATTATGCAAACGTAGATTTGATTGTGGATGTTGCGCTGCGTAAACATGTTGATGGAGTTTGGGCTGGATGGGGCCATGCCTCCGAGAATCCAGAGCTTCCCCGAAAGCTTGTCTCAAGAGGCATTGCTTTTCTTGGACCTATGGACGGACCAATGGCGGCGCTTGGAGATAAGATCTCGTCGACCATTGTGGCGCAGTCCGCAAATGTGCCATGTGTTCCATGGTCGGGCGATGCTGCGACTTCGTATGACGATGCGTGTGTCAAGACGGTTGAGGCTGCTGTTGAGCAAGGAAGACGTATTGGATTTCCACTCATGATCAAGGCTTCAGAGGGCGGTGGTGGAAAGGGCATTCGAAAATGCTTGAAAGAAGAGGACATTCCTGCTGCTTTTCGAGCCGTTTCTGCAGAGGTATTGGGTTCTCCGATCTTCCTCATGAAAATGGCATCGGCAGCACGGCACCTGGAGGTACAGCTTCTTGGTGATGAATATGGCCAGGCCATTTCATTGCGTGGTCGCGATTGTTCTGTTCAGAGACGCCATCAGAAGATTATCGAAGAGGGCCCCGTGGTTGCTGCTCCACCCAGCATGCTCGAGGAGATGGAACGTGCTGCGATCCGCCTTGCGAAAAAAGTCGGCTATTCGTCGGTTGGAACGGTAGAGTACCTGTTTACTGGCGGAGAATACTTTTTTTTGGAACTGAATCCTCGCTTGCAAGTAGAGCATCCAGTCACAGAATGGATCACTGGAGTCAATCTTCCAGCATGCCAGCTGCATGTTGCTTGCGGTGTCCCGTTGCACCGCATTCCTGACATTCGCCGATTGTACGGAGAAGATCCAGAGGGAGAATCCCCCATCGATTTCGACAACCGCAAGCAAATTCCTCCACGTGGACACGTTATTGCCGTTCGCATTACGGCAGAGAATCCAGAGGAAGGATTCCAGCCCTCTTCTGGCGGCATTTCCGACGTCACATTCCGCAATTCGACCAACGTTTGGGGATATTTTTCGGTTGTTTCGCTGGGCGGTGTCCATCAATTTGCCGACTCTCAGTTTGGGCATATCTTCTCTTGGGGAGAAACTCGCGACGTGTCCCGCAAATCGTTGGTCATGGCATTGAAGGAGCTGTCGATCCGTGGAGATATCCGCACGACTGTCGAGTATCTGATTCACTTGTTAGAACGTGAAGATTTCGTGAAGAACAAGATTGATACAACATGGTTAGACGGTCTGATTCAAAACAAGGCTGTTTCTCAGCGGCCGAGAACGCAACTGGCGGTCATTTGCGCGGCCTTGCACAAGGCATATGGCCGGTGGACCCATCAGCAGCAAAGGTTTATGGATGCGATTCGTCGCGGTCAAGTCCTGAACGGCGAAGAGGGCGTCGAAGCGACATTCCCGGTTTCCTTGGTCTACGAAGGTAAGTCTTACTGCATCTCCGCGCATTTCTTCGGTCCTCAGCAAGTGTTCCTGGAATCAAACGGCAGCGTTACACGAACCGGTGTCCGAGCACTTCGTGATGGTTCACTGCTCATCCAGCTCGCAGATGGTCGCTCGCATCTGTCTTATGCCAAACAAGAAAAGACCGGATTGTTGCTGACAATCGACTCCCTATCCTGCTTCTTTTCCGATGATACGGATCCGACGAAGCTTCGGGCCACAATGCCGGGTAAGATCGTGCGATTTCTTAAACCTGAAGGATCCCATTTGGAGGCCAAAGAAGCATATGCGGAAATCGAGGTCATGAAGATGTACATGCAGTTGCGCACACCATTGGCCGGTGTTCTTTCCAAGGTTCACGTCTCCGAAGGCACGTCAATCGATGTTGGGGAGTTGATCGGCACTCTGGAGTTGGACGACCCTACGCAGGTGCCGATTGTTGAGCCTTTCACAGGAGGTTTCGACGATGCCATTATGTACCGGGCTCGTGCAAGGACGGGCTTTGCTGGCCTTTCCGAGTATCGGCACCGTCTGTCAGACCTCAAGCGTCTGGTGCAGGGGTACCCGTTACCGGCGAGCGTGTATTTGCAGACTCTCGAAGACTCCCTCTCTGTGTTTGACGATGTAGAAAACCCCGCATTTTGTGCTTGCGAGTTACTGGAACTGCTTTCCGTTCTCAAGCTGTCTCTTCCAAAGTCCGCTGTGGACCGACTCATGGAACTTGCCGAGAGCGCCACGTTTACTCATGAGAAACTGACGCTGCTGATTTCGGCGTTAACTCTGGAGTTTTCGGGCGATGCCTTCGTCTCGCAAATTGCAGCATTCCACGCAGGATGGAGGGACGGTCCTCTTACGCGCAAGATCAGTCTGTTTTCAGAGCTGATATCCTTGTACATGTCGGCAGAGCGGCCTTTCAATTTCTCTCCGTCTCGTCGTCGGGAAGATGTGCTTTTGGAGCTGCGAGAGCAGTACAAGGATTCCTTGGAGAATGTTCAAGAAATCGCATTTTCTCGAGCATCGTTTGTCCGGCGACGCCGAATTATGTTAGTGTTGTTCGACAAGATTGAGAAATCTGGTCTGACAGTCCACCTTGGCGTCCCACTCAAGGAATGCTCCTTGCTGACGTCAAAATTGAATGCTGAAGTTTGTCTGACTGCAAAGCGGTTGCTGATGAAGCTCGGACTTCCATCGACTGCTCAGCAGCTTGCAATTCTACGCAGCAAATTGGAAGAGGTCGTGAATTTTGATTCGCGCAACGCCCAGGAGCCTCACGCTCGCGATCGAGGGTTCTTAATCCGGAAGATTTGCAGCAATCAGCTTTTCACCATTGAATCTTTGTTGCCCTTTTTTGATCATGCGGACGCGCGTGTTCGCTCTGTTGCGTATGAAGTCTATGTCCGGCGCCTCAATCAATCGTTTTCAATCAGCACGCTCCAGTGTGTTGGAGAAAGATCCGTTTGTAAATGGACGTTTGAAGAAGATCGTGGAGCGCGTCGTCACGAGGGAATCATTGGCGCCATTTCCATGGACAATCTCCAGAATTTGTCTGGTCGTTCCAAGATGTCGCTGTCTCCTTCCAGATTTACGTCTCGCACCGCCTCTCCGAACTATTCCGCTGGAGACTCTTCTGGGGATGATCGTGTGAATGACGGGTCCTTTGGGTTTGGTGTTCTGCAGATATGCAAAGATTTGTCGAAAATATCTGCTGTATTGCTGTCAATGCTCGATGAAGGAGAACAGCGCACTTCTTCTGTTGTCTTCTTCAAAGTAGTGTTTCTAATGGGTAGCCTGTCAATGGTGGAGAAGGAACTTCTTGCCTATCTGACAACTGCTGTTTTGTCTGTGAAGGACCAACTGCATCTCGGGAATGTTCGTCGCGTGACATTCTGTTGCTGGAAGCCCGGAGATTCGCCGCGCTACTTCACTTTCCGTCAGCGTTTCGACTATCAAGAAGATCCGATTTATCGCCACATAGAACCTACACTTGCGTACACGCTTGAATTGAGAAGCTTGAACAATTTCAACATCAACCTCGTACCAACTGCTGAGCAAGTGCATCATGCCGTTCATGTTTACTATGCAGAATCCCGACCTGAACGGACAAGTGTGGCTGTCCGATCTGGTTCCGGAGTTCCGGTTGACAAACGATTCTTTGTTCGAACCATTATTTCGGAGGCCGACGTTTTTGGAGCAATGGCGCAGGCAACACGGGAGTTTCAATTCAGCGAAGCAGAGCGTGTGTTTGTCGAATGCTTGAACGCGCTGGAGATTGCCATTGGGTCGCATCCGTGTGGAGATGAGTGTTTTTTCAACCACGTATTCATGAGTTGGCTTCCGGACGTTACGGTGCCTGTCGAGGACATATTTTCCATGTTGCTGATCATTGCGAGTCGCCATGCAAAACGGTTGCTGCTTCTGAAAGTATCTGCTGTGGAGGTAGTCCTTACTGTCATCCCGAGCGATGCATCTGTTTCCTCCTCCTCTTGTGTTGAGCTCGAGGATCATAGCCCTTTGAAAGTCCGGCTGGTGGCGTCGAATCCATCGATGTTTGCAATGCAAACTGAAATGTATTGTGAAAAGGACGGCAAATTTGAACCGCTGATGGGTACTCGCGGACGCTTGGCAGGCTGCGATGTCAATACTGCTTACTCGGTGTTTTCAATGGTTGATCAAAAGCGCATCCTCGCGTGGAAGTGCGAAACTCCATATGTGTATGACTATCCGGCGGTAATTGATTCTGAATTGCAGAACATGTGGTCTGCGATTGGTCGTGTGCCCCCAGAACTGTCTGGGTCGAAGCTGCTGATTGCGCAAGAACTTGTATTGAACCCCAAGACGCTCTGCCTGGTTCCGACAGATCGCGCTCCCGGAGAAAACAACTGCGGCATGGTCGTTTGGAAAATGTCTTTGGCGACCCCGGAATGCTTTGCTGAAAGCCGGACAGGAGATAAGAACGTATTGATGTACCGCGACATTATTGTGATTGCAAACGATATCACGTACCAGTCTGGTTCGTTTTCCATTGATGAAGACAGTCTGTTTGCGGCTGCATCTAGATATGCTGCTGAGAATCGTTTACCACGGATCTACATATCTGCCAACTCCGGAGCTCGCATTGGTCTTGCAGACGAAGTGAAGAGGTTGTTTAGGGCAGCATTTACTCCCACTGGTGCCGTCGACTATCTGTACCTGACCGCAGAGGACTATGCCGATCTTAAGAACAGCGTGCGTGCGGAGCTTGTTTCTGTGGATGTCGGAGGGTCAAAAGAAGATCGATACCGAATCACAGACATCATCGGTAGGAAGGATGGATTGGGAGTGGAGAACCTCAAAGGATCCGGTCTGATTGCCGGCGAGACATCTCGAGCCTACACAGAGACGTTTACGCTGTCTATTGTCACCGGTCGATCTGTCGGTATTGGGGCGTACGTTGTCCGTCTTGGTCAAAGAGTAATTCAAGTGGGTCAATCGCCCATTCTCCTCACAGGTTCTGCAGCACTGAACAAGGTTCTAGGAAAACAAGTGTATTCGTCAAATGTGCAGATTGGTGGACCCCAGATCATGTACCACAATGGAGTGTCGCATGTCCATGTTCATGACGATGTCCGAGCGATCAAAGCAATGCTCCAGTGGCTGTCGTTCGTGGTTCCTCGGTCGCTTGGACACTCACTGAGCGCCGCTTCGTCTGTTCCTTCTTCGACTTATTTCGTCGAACGTGCTCTTCCGTTCTTCCATGACACGAATCCGGACCGGGATGTTACATTCTCTCCTCGGAAGAATGTTCCGTACGATCCGCGCTGTCTTTTGCAAGGAGAAAAGGAATCTGGAACTCTAGGAATGTTTGACGATGGATCGTTTTTCGAAACATTAAGCGGGTGGGCTGGTAATGTCGTTACTGGACGGGCGCGGTTGGGCGGAATCCCTGTTGGTGTAGTGTGCGTAGAGACGCGGCCCGTAGATGTGGTCATTCCTGCGGATCCTGCGGATGAGGCTTCTCAAGAGAAGCGAGTAAGACAAGCCGGGCAGGTTTGGTATCCGAACAGTGCATTCAAAACGGCACAGGCTATTCGCGATTTTGACAAGGGCGAGCATCTTCCGTTGTTTATCCTAGCAAATTGGCGTGGGTTCTCTGGTGGAATGCGGGATATGTTTGAGGAAATTTTGAAGTACGGGTCGTATATTGTCGATGCGCTGCGCGAGTATTCCCAGCCAATCTTCATTTATTTGCCGCCATTTGCGGAGTTACGCGGAGGGGCGTGGGTTGTCGTTGATCCGTCCATCAACTCCGCGCAAATCGAAATGTTTGCAGATCCGAATGCACGCGGCGGGGTTCTGGAACCCGATGGCGTCGTCGAAATCAAATTCCGTGATGTAGATTTGAAGAACACCATGAATCGATTGGATGTTGAATGTTCTCGTCTTGC
This sequence comes from Andalucia godoyi, assembly GCA_009859145.1. NCBI lineage: Eukaryota > Jakobea > Jakobida > Andaluciidae > Andalucia > Andalucia godoyi. The sequence goes on from VRVR01000002.1 coordinate 181,050, forward strand.
TGTTGCTGGGTCGTCTGGGGATGCAGTTGCGCGTGCGAAGCTTTCGGAAAGACAGCAGCAATTGCTTCCAACGTATCGGAGAATGGCGGAGTTGTTTGCAGACCTCCATGACACGCCAGGAAGAATGCTTGCCAAGGATACGATTCACGATATTGTTCCATGGTCGCAATCTCGTCGTTACTTCTTTGGAAGATTGTGTCGACGACTGTGTGAAAATGAGATTGTCGGTTCGTGTCGTTCAAAGTCGGGATTTTCCGATTTGTCCGGTACTGATTTGATCGCATTTTGGCGAAAGAAAGTCGAGGAATGGATGAAAGCGGATGGTGTTTTGGTGTTAGATGATCGCTCCATTGCTTCCTGGATTTTGAAGAGTCGCGCTACTGTGATCGAGCGTGAATTGAAACTTCGTGATTTGCAGTCCAGGCTGCAGGAAATCGGAAGCATCGCGGAGTCCGACTACGAAGCGCTTGGACATGCATTCCGTGTTTTTGTTGACAGCATGCCTGTCGAAAAGCGAGAGGCTCTGCTCAAAGTAGTCTCTCCTTCCGTTCAGTAGTAGCAATGGCAGGAGACGTAAAAAATGTGTCAAATATATGTATATGCATTATCCGTTTGTTTTTACTACTCCAGTGATGGAGAGCTTTTCCAAAAGCAACTGGATCTCTTGCATTGAACGCAAGACTTTGTCCAACGCCAAAACATCCAGATTTATGTCCGAAGGTTGAACATCCGTCAGCATTTCTGGGGCGTGCGACTGCGCCTTGATGACATCCCAGGATGCTTTGTTCTCCACGAAAGCATTTGCAAATGAGGCGGCATTTCCGCCCAAGCTGGTTGTCGATGCATTCAACTGTCGCAAGTTGCCAAGGATCGAGTGCGCCTTTTGCAGTCTCTGCGATGATGATGAAGATGACAGACACGTCAATGGTTAGTGGACTGCGATCCAGACTGAAAGCAGGCGACGAGGGAGTTGCGGCACAAAACACATACAATATCTGCTTCGAACTTCCGCGTCTCCAGCTTTGCAGAGCGCTGTGAACTCCTCGTTTGCATGACGCCGTCCAGCTCTTTCAGGCAAACGTCCCTGCGATGCTCGACGATCTGAACCATTCCCGTGAACGCGCTCCTGACCATGTTCTTCACCGCCTGAACTTCCTTTAGAAAATCTCCTTCGACGTCTCTGTGATTTGAAGGCCTATCATTCTCTTTCAGGTATTGCTCCAGCTCCTGCATTGCACCTTCGGATTCGTCCCGGAGCTCCTGGAGCACGGATTGTGCGCGCTGCACGTTGTGATGCTGGTCTGCGCACGTTGTGATTCAGTCAGCACCACATCTGGAAATCGCTCTGCATCGGAATGTGAGAAAAACATCTAAAAGACGTACGAACGGAAACCGCACAGTCTGCGCAAAAACAACGACTTCTGCAGTCCATGCAAAAGTACGTTGCATCCTGGAGAGGGTGAGCAGTGCAATTTGTGTATTTGGCTCTTTTCCCCTCCCGTTTCGCGTGGACACAAGTATTAGAGACCCGGTGGAAAATGCAGGCAGAGTGAGTTTGGGTCGTTGGGGAAGACGGGGGAAGTTCGTAAGACATACAGGAACTCGTCCACGGAAATCCGATCGTGGCCTGCGTCGTGTGCGCATGTATTTTGGGAATCGCATCGCGCACAAAAGAACCCTTTGCAACTTCGGCAGAACAGTACCGCGTCTTTTGGCCCTTTCGAAAATGATGATTTGCAAAAATCGCAAACTCGCCTTGTTCTCGGCTTGTCTGCTGCTGCAGTTGTTCCGTAAGGCTGCATCGCTTGGTTTAGAAAACACCGTAACGGGGGTTGCGCGAAACTGTCGACTCTCGATTAAACAATTCGATTCTCAGCAAAATAAATGTTCGCAAACGTACGACTCGCGAGAGCACACACGGGGGAAAAGTGTGTCGGATAAGCAACCGACAACAGACGTACACATTCGTTTCTGTTTCTCATTTTCGCCTGAGTTCCGAGTTCCGGGTTCTGACCTGTCGGACGTGCCAGTTGGGCTTATCAGACTCATCTGAGAAAACAAAAACTACCGCAGAATGCTGATGTATGGTCGTCCTGCAATACTGGCCTGGCCTTCGGGGAGAGAGAACTGTTGAGCCGAATCGCGGAACGGAGCCAATGTCCATTACGGATTTGCGAGATGAGTTGCGCCGGTTTGCGGCAGAACGCGATTGGGATCAGTTCCACACACCAAGGAGTCTCCTTTTGGCATTAACTGGGGAAGTGGGAGAGCTGTGCGAGCTGATGCAGTGGAAGACAGACGAACAAATTCGACAGCTGGCATTGGAATCAAAGGACGACACATATCGTACCAAGATCAGTCATGAACTCGCAGACGTTTTCACGTATCTTATTCGGTTGTCCGACAAGGTCGGCGTCGATCTTTACGAGGCTACGAAGGACAAGATCGTTCACAACGCGTTGAAGTATCCCGTGACGCTGTGCAAAGGAAAGTCTGACAAGTATGACGAACTGAAATCAACAAACAACCTGCAGTGAACAACAAAAGCAACCGACAAAACATCATCATCATCGTCATTTTATTTATTCGATTCTTTTTAGAATATTAAACATCGACACGATCCCCAAAGACGACTGACTATCCTACGTAGTCCAAAAGCAAAGCAACACCACGAAGGACCCACTGGAGTGGATTGGCCTTGCTCTTCAGATTACAGGCAAAGACGTACGTGGGGCCGCGGTCCTGCGTGCGATAGACAGGACAGAGATAGTAGTCCTTGAAATCCGCCTTCTCGACAGGAATCGCCTTGATCAGCATGATTGGCATTTCGGGGCAGAGCTCCTTCAGTTTCGACTCTTCGAGAACACCGGCCTGGAGATCCCATCGCGCACCTTCGATGAACAGACCACGAACGAACGCACCTTCACGTGCAGCGCCATCAATCTCATCCAAGCGCTTCTTCGTGACCTCGGTTGCGAGTGTCATGCGATCCAAAGGCCATGCGTTCTTTCGAGCAGTGACTTGCATAATGGCTGTCAAGTACGACTGCGGGTTAAAGAAGCCGGACAACCAGACAACCTTTGGAATCTGAAGATCCGACGTCCAATCGCTCAACTGCGTGTTCCGCTGCAAAAGATTCACCAACCACGAACCAAGGGGTCGCAAAGACGGGTAGGCTACCGCCTCCCACGATGCAGGGACCTTGTCGTCGTAAAGCGCATTCATCAATTGTTCCATCTTGTCAGAGATAGTAAGATCTCCCTTGAGACCCAAATCAAGTTCCAAGAGAGTTCGGCGGATCTGCAACATAAGGATGTTCATACGCTCGCATTCCTGGTAGAACACGACCTGGAACGGCGAACGTTCTTCCTCCAGACGCTCCGACAGCTCTTTCAAATTATACAACTCTTCCGGTATTCGTTCAAGGATGTCATCCAGCAGCATCTTGGTTCGTTCTTCAACGGACTGCGCACCCTCTCCAGCGGCAGAACGAGGTTGCAACTCCAGAATGGTGCGGAGCATGTTGTCTCCCTGCGCAGTAAGGAAGCCGATTTCGGCATTTGGATGCAAACCGAACGCCATCGGGCTTTCGCCAGGAAGTTGAGTGTCAACAAATTCGAGATATTCGGCGTACGAGAGCGTGCCGGGAGGAACAGGGAACTGCGGGAACAACTCCATGCCCTCGAAAAGCTCTTCCTTGACATACGATCGCAAATACGACGAGCACAAACGACGATCCCAGTCATCGGTAATGTGGCCTCCGTACATGATTTCACCAAAAACATATCGCAAATCCTGCCACGGGATCTTTGGACGATCCTCAAGATAGTTGTTCAATACGTTGATGCAAGTTGTCAGATCACCAAGACTGAACGGGTAATTGCGGTTCCAACCCTGCGCTCCGAACTTCTTGCGCTCCACCATAACAGCGTGGAAGAAGCACAGAGAGAAGATGACGGTTTTGAACTCTGCTTGCTTCGAGGAGTTCTCCCAAATTTCTTCCGAGAACGCCAAGAAGGCACGGGTCATGTTTGCCTTCACACCTTGGGGAGGCTCATTGGTCAGCTTGATGGATCGCTGCAAAATACCCATAGGGATCTTCGGTGACGGCTCCGCACTCAAGAACAAGCGGAAGTCCGCGTGGCCTTCCCCGTCGCCCTTCTCGTACGAGCCCATCAGGATTTCAACTTTCTTGTCCAGCTCAATCAACCACTTACTCATAAGATGAATGTTGTTCAGAATGACCCAAGTTCCGTTCTTGTAGGCCTTCTCCAGTTCCCGCATTGCAACACTTTCCTGGCCTTGGCCAAGCGAAACGTTCGCGATTTTCCCGTTATCCGCAGAGTAGCCGAGATTCTTTCCGAGACGCTCCACCTCCTTGACAGGATCTACACCCGGAGAAAGGATAAAGAAGATTGGAATGACAGGCGACGAGTCCTCAAACGAAGCAGACAACGGGATCTGCGGAATTTCGACGTATTTCTTGCCCATTGCTTCTCCGACATACAAACGAACGGCCATCGTCATACGATCCGGACGCAAGCAGCGAAGAATCAACAAACGCTGGAACGTGCTCAGATTTTTGTACTCCAGGGGGAGTTTCTCTGTCTCGGGCTTTTCGGTTTCGCACCATTCCTTCCACCTTCGAGATGATCCCTCAAGATCTCCCGGGAGCTTGGAAAATGGAGGGTCGGTGCCCTCTATCTCAGACAATGCCTGGATGGAGGCCCACTGCGAATCAGTAACAATGTCTCGAACGGATTCTGGGGCTTCTGCGGCACCGGCTTTTCGGGAACCGCGCAACAAAAAGTTCAAGTGGGTCGGGTCCAACTCGCCACTCTTCGCAGAGATGCGGAAGCACAACATGGTGGCAAAAATGAGCTTGTGACGCTCGAAAAGACCACGAGAAACGAATGAGAACAAAGACTCGGTGACGGTGTCCATGATACTCAGCACACGCGTCGGCAAATCTTCAGCAGCTGGGGCACGATTCAACGCTTTAACGAAGACCGTCATGAATGAGCCCAGAGAATACTGATACATGTGATCGATCGCGGTGAGCTGATCGATCTGGAAGAACATCAGAGATCCACGGACTGCGGCAGGCCGATACAATTCACGAGACTCGGAAATCTCCTTTGATGTAATCTGCGCCTTCGCAACAGATTCCTGGATATTCTTTGCTGTTTTCTTGGTGTTCTCAAGATTCTCAATAAGAGCGGTGTTTTCGAGAATTTCACCCTTTGCGTTGGACAGCTCAAACAACAGATTGTCCTCACAGCGTTTGAGTTCAATCTTGAACTGATTCATGTCTCGCAGCAACTTGACACGCTGTTCCTCCAACTCCGGCTTCTCCTTGTTCACGACGACAGCCAACAACTGATCTTCAAGACCTTCTTCCGTTACCATGAAGTTGATCAATGTTGTTTGGGCAGCGATCTCGGGACGATAGTGTGGGTTGCTCATCTTGGTCTGCAAGTACAGCTTGAACTTGTCATCGTATTCCACTTCCTTGTCGCCGAGCTTGATGTACGCGGATCGGCCCTTTCTTATGATAGAGCGACTGAGAACGGGCTCAAGAACAGCATCGATCGTCTCACCGAGATTCTCAATCAAGACAGGCTCTCCCGCCTGAAGTGCAGCCTCGATCTGATTCAGATACTTGTCTTGGGTCAACTGCACAATTCGAAGATTGTTCTTCTCTTCGCGGGTCTTGATCCACTTCACACCCTGCAACTGCGGGTCAATCAACAATGGCCAACGCTTGGCATTCTTCACAATTGCGCCATTCTCTACCGAGATTCTGTCGGAGGGAAGAAATTCGTTGTTCCATCCAGCAACTTCAGCTTCATCCGTCAACACACCGTACAACGGGTCAATGGCAGGAGTAAACGGAATCTCACGAGATTGCATATCCGGAATCCATTTCTCCTTCATGAGACTCTCGCGGAACCGACGAGAGAAGGGTCCAATGTACGACAAGAACCCAGCCGCGACAAGGACGTTTCCAATTAACGTCGTCTCAGAGGCCTTCAGATCCTGGATCGACGCAGCCCAGCGCACATTCTCATCTGCAAGGCCGTTTACCAGGCGTTCTGCCAAGTTCAACTTTTGTTGCGTCTTTGCAGCACGTTCTTCGATCATCATCTTTTCTTGTCGGGCAGCCTCATACTTGGCAAGCAGCGCGTCAAGCTTGGCTTGCAGCTTGGCGACTTGGTCTTGAACTTTTCGCAAGAATGACTGTGAAGCATCAAGCTTCGCTTCCGCAGCGGCGAGCTTCTGTCGCTTAGGCTCTACATCGAGATTCACAAAATGGAACTTCACAATATTACGGACCCATTCGCAAAGGCCGGCAGCAGCAAAGGACTTTGACCGAATTTGGTCACCGGTGAAGCCTTCCATGTCCACGAATTTCGCGACGGCGTCGACGTTCTGTTGCGGAATATGCTCCTTGTCGTACTCAATGAGGGACTTCAAGAAACCGTCCACTTGAGCCATCATCTTCTTTGCAGAATTCCACGAAAGATCCTTGGGTATCGGTTTGCCAGGTTCTGTCAGCAAAATCATAACAGCCGCAGTAACATTCACAACTTCATCTGCTGGCTTTGTGAAGGATTTCAGCTCGGTCAGAGATTTCTTATCGAGCGTGTTCAGCGCAGCCAGCGCCTCCTGAACGATGGGCTCTGCTTTCGCAAGGTCTGCTTCGCACTCCTTCTTGAACGCATCAACTTCAGACACCAGAGTATTCGTTTTCTCTTCCTCTACTCGTGCCTGGGCAGTCTGTTCCTCGACGATGTTTCGTTCACGGCCCACGTCAACCAAAATCTGTTCTGTGTCCCGTCGTTTCTCTTCGACAATAACCTGCTCAGCTTTCAGCTTTTCTTGTAGATCAGCGACTTGCGAAGCGGCATCACGAAGCTTCGCCAGTCCTGTTTCTAGACGCTCAATCTTCTGGGTGAGCTCACTGCGCTTCTTGGATAGAAGATCGCCATATAGGGAAATCAGCTCCAAGAAACTCTTGGGCGTCACGTAGTTGTAACGACGCTCCGTTGCTCGGTAGTCTTCCGATGCCGTGCCTACGGATTGATGCACGAATGCCATATGGTGCGCAATGCTGTCGCGAAGTTCGTCGGACGGCAACTCAATGTTTTGAAGGAAACGGCCAGCAACAGAAACAAGAGCTTCTCTGGGCCAGGCGTGGAACCAATCGATCGCAGTGCAGTTGGTAAGAGCCGGGAACTGTCTGCAACGCACACGGAATTGATCTCCGATCGGAGAGAAGCACAAGACAACATGCAGGTTTCTTCGGACCTTGTCAATGAAGTACCCAAAGCACACGTCCTTGTTGTTGTAATCCAATCCAGCCTGCTTGACTTCGTTGGAAATCGATCCAATGATGCCATCCTTTTCTTCCGGAGTAAACATATCCGGAATATAGCCGGACGACAACAAATCGTTCAAATACACCAGCATGTTTTCTTCAACGATTTGACCATCCGTCATGAGGAAAACATATGGCAGACCCTTCAAACCCGTCTTCTTGTACAGCTCTATCAAATCCAACTTGAATTCGTTGATTCCATAATTTGATGTCACGGTAATCTGGAACGTCTCGTAGCCGCAAATAAATGCAGCCAGACGAGAAAGCGACTGCTTACCCGAACCACCCACACCGACAAGAAGAGCATTACCACGTGGATTATCAATAATGCGCGTGATTCGACAAACGTGCTCCAGCGCCTGTTCGAACAGCTCCAGGTCCATAACGGCATACGTCTCATTGTACTCCCGAAGCTTTTCATTCAAAACCCTTCGAAGAGTCGGGAAGTCTTTCACTGGGACGTAGATGCGATCGTCCTCTGAAATTCCCTTTTGAATGAACGAGGTAAACACAATGGGCTCCTTCAGAAGCTCGTCTTGGTTCTGGTCATCAAAGAATTTCTTCGACGATTCCCGAAGAAGCTCCTGGAACCGAGAAGTATCCGATGCCTCGACCAATCGATCGTTGTAAACTCGCGTACACTCGTGCACAACAAGTCGCATGAACATCTGCGGTTCTGCATAATGCGAACTTCTGGAACGCAAGATGCCCTGGAAAATGTTGGACAACTCGCGCAAGTTGAACTGGTAATGGAACTTGATGGCCGTCGGCAGGAAATTGCGCGCAACCTTTGTGTGCAGATCAATGCAGCAGTCCACTACCTTCTCGGAAAGCTTGCAAACCTCATCTGAAAATCCATTCTGAAGATGAGCATCCAGAATCTGGAAATAAATCGTCTTCAAATTTTCAGTGGAAGGAGAGAAGCAAGAAAACATGGCAAAATGCCTCTGGAATCGGTCATCGACTGTGAATGAACCAGCCTTGGGATTCATCGAAGTGATGTACTGGCAACCAGTGACTTCCTTCTTTTGGATCTTGCCTCGATCATACCAGAATCCATAATCCATATGTTGTCGGAGGAAAGAAATGGCAGACTGAGTACCATACTTGTCTGGGTTTGGCATGTTCAGATCATCAACGTAGAAGATGAGCCGCTTTCTGCCAGGGGGACCGTACTGAATACCAGCCTTCTTCTCCAACATGGACTCCATGATGCTCTGCACTGCGATGGAACGGGAATTCGAGTTGAAGTTAATTGTGCAAGAGCAATAATCGTCATTGAGATTGTTGAGCTTCTCCTTCACGATTGTTGTCTTACCCGTACCAGCGGTTCCAATAAACATTACGGGGTACTGCATGTCTTGCAGCATGTTCATGAGAGCAGTCAATCGAACAGTATCAACGGTCTGCACAACAATGTTGCCAAAGGAAACATCGGAGTTGTGCACGTATTTCGAAACTTGATCGACCCAAGCAGACAATTTTGGTTGTCCCCCTACTTGCTCGACAAAATAGTCGAAAACAGTGCCGGCATCCGGATACTTCACAGCTGCGAACTCCTTCTTGAACCAGTTCGAGAAGGAGAGGCGGAAATCCGTCTGGTTGTCTGCATCAAGCGCACCACCAAAGGACCAAACGCAGGCGTAAACGAAGTACATCTCGTACACGTCCTTGCCGGCTTCATAATTGATTCCAGCTTTCTTCAAGAGACCCTCCAACATTCTGCAGAGAGTCTGGATCATGTTGAACGTGGATCGAGGAATAATATGGCGACCAGAAACACGGATCCACCGCAGAATCGGAGTGACATACGTGGAAAACAAGGTATCCAAAATGCCGCGCTCTTTTTCTTCTCTTCCTTCGATCCACGAGTCCTTAAACGGCTCCCAGCCAACGTCCGTCTCGTTCAAGAACAAAATACCAGCACGCGAGACCGTAGCTGGAGTGGCATTCTTCAAATGACTGATCTCAAACAACATTCTCATGGAGGGAGTGAGCGGAATTCGTTCGTTCGACGCCAAGGTAAGAACCTTGTTATCGTCCATGACAGTGTTCATTGATTCAATCCATTCGGGGTCAATGTCGCCATCGAGAACAATCCATTTTGGATTCTTGTTTGCTTTGGACGCATCCGCAAAGTTTCGCATGACCACAGACAAGATACCGTCCTTCCATTCTCGAGTGACCTTGTGGATATATCCATACAACTCGTCAGACGTGATCGCTTTGGGATCCAGAACCTGGAACTGTGTGCGCTGCCCACGAAGAGTCAGTGCTTTCGCGAGCGTCTTCCATACCGCAGACTTTCCTGCACCACCTGGTCCGAGAACGAACACTGAGTGACGAACATCCAACAGTTCCTTGAGCTGAATTGCCTTGAGGATGAACATGTCGTTCTCCCCGGGCTGCAAGCGGCTCCCTTCAGTAGCCTCTCTCACGGCCTTTTCCAGATCCGGATCGACCTTCGGGGGAAGGTCCATGTTGGGGAACAAATCACTGATCAAGCCCTTGAAAATCTCAATGTCATCGCGGGCAAGCTTGGCCATATTCGTATCGCGAAGCGCTCTCATGAGAATCAATTCCTCGCTGAGCGACGGCTCTGCACGCTTCAAACTGCCGGCAATAACCAGCACAGATTTGATGGCACGCAGACCCCAGTCATAATGGTCTTGCTTGGACAACAGTTCACGATTCAACATGTATAAGGTTACGAATTTCTTCGCAAGACCCTTCGCACCCTTGAAACCTTCCGATGCAAGCATGATTTCGCAAATGTTTTCAAGATCTGGGACCACCATGGCGCACGGACGGAACAAAGCCTTCAGATTTTCCGGCAGTTCGGTACGGCCTTTGTAGCCGGGATTCATAGTGATGAAGACACCAACCGTTGAAATCAGAGTGATATCCTCTCCCTGAAACACAAAGCCCGTCTTCTTTGCAGAGAGAGCGTCCAGAATGGATTTGAACTGCGTCGCAACGACTGACAAAACCTCAATGGGAATACGATTGAATTCGTCAAAACATCCCCAGGCACCAGTCATGCACAGCCCCTTGAAAATGTTTCCAAGCGACCGGTAATCCATTTGCTCGGAGCAGTTGAACACATAGCAAGCATTTCCGAGAGCGCGCGCAAGATCCTTTGTAGTCTCTGTCTTTCCGGTACCCGCTGGGCCAGCAGGTGCACCACCCATGATCAAGCGAAGCGCTTGGGTCAGCGTGATGTAGCAACGATCGGTCAAAGGCGTGATAACTAAACACCCACAGTTTCCAATGTACTCGTAGTTGTAGTAGAAGACTGCGTCTGCGATATTGATGACGCAACCCTTCTCATCGCTCCAAGTGTAGCGCAACTGCGACTGCCAGTCAAATACTGCAGGAGAATCCACCTTTGATTCCACCAATTTCGTAACCACATCGCGAGCATGGACTTCTACTGTGATCAGAGTGATGACTTTTCGTCGCATGTTTCCGTCCAAATCCATCGCAACAACATCCGCGAGGTTATTCAACATCTCAACCTGTGCCTTGTTGTACTCCTTCATCGCGTTCTCGTCGCCTTCTTCTAGACGCTCAAACGCTTTGTTGACTTCGAATGTCCACCAGATGCGTGCCGCGACAACTGCAAGCTGTGCAGGAAATGCACGAAGAAACTGTTCGCGAGACAAATCCGAGAAGGACGAATACGCATCGCCCATCTGCGCACGAAGAGTATCTGCAACTGCTTTGATCAAGCCGGTGAGCCAATCCTCAACAGCACCTTCACAGTTGAAATCCTCGGCCAACGGGACCTCTTCTCCTTCCTTGGATATCATGTTGTACGCAATCTTTGTCGGTTGCTCTCCGTCCATTCGGAAATCAAGCGTGTCGACAGAATCAATCAACTTCGACATGTGCTTCATGATCAGATGAGGAGTCGATCCCTTTGAAAGAATGTCCACGAGATCCGAAGATGAGACGAAATAGAAGCGCGGAAATGCGCGGCGTTTCGTCTCCAAGTAGTCAGACAGTGCTTTCTCGCATTTTTCAAGATCGCCCTGCATCTCCGACAAAATCGAATACATGTCATCCTGTCGTTTCATTCCATGACGAACGGTATCGTGCGTACAGACCTCGACAACGTTGCTGACATCCTTCGCAACTTCCATCATCTGACGGAAAACGGCATCGGTACCTGAAAATCTCTTCGAATCATTGGGAAGTTGTTCTCGAATATCCGCTGATAGAATGAAGATCGGATAAAGATTTGACCAGGAACGTTGAACTTCAGTCCACAGAGTAATCACATCCATGACCATTCCAAGCGTCCGGAGCCACTTCTTGACTTCCGAGTCGAAATATTCAACGAACTTGTTCGCTTGCATGTTCTGCAACATGACTTGGTTGTCTTCGAGAACCTCTACTATCTCGCCGACATCCGCAACTTTGTAAGTCTTCAGTGCTTCGTCGTGTTCATATGCCAGTACCATGCCCACCCAAGTTTCCTCAATCTTCTTCAAATTCTTCTCGATTCCCAACTCCTTCTTGGCGCGGTCCACGATATCAAGAACTTCTACCTCGAACCTGTGGAGACCGAGGTCCAAAAGATTCTTCAAGCTGAACGAATCGTCGTCAGGGTTGATGCTTCCTGGTGTTTTGGTTTCGCGGAGAAGACCTTTCCAGTGACGATCTCGCATCGCAGGAGAGCGCAGCTCTTGAACCAGCGGCAGAGCCACGAGCATATTCGCAACAGACTTCTCCAATCCAGTGTAGCAACCCCAGAATTTCACTCTGCTCGGGAACTTCTTCACGTCCTTCATCAACTTCTTCGTTTCCTCGACAAGGTAGTCGACGTCAACACTCTTGAAAGACGTGGACATCCAGGAGGAAAACTGATTCATCGACAGAGAGATGAAATCCCAAAGACCCTTGAGATCGACAATGTCGGAACGGCACTGCGACAGCTCTTTGTACTCCGACTGATTAAGTTCAAAGAGTTCCTGCAAATTCTGCAAAGATTTTGCGTCCTTTTCGATGTCACATAAGCGGAGCTGCTGCTCATCGAGGGAGTCGTAGGCCTGCTCAACACCGACATCAAACTCAAACGGAGCATTCTGCTGGAATCCAGAACGGAACACTGAGACCTTGTCGTTGAAACCCAGCATCTGGTCTTTGACCTTCTTTGCCTCTTGATCCTGAAGTGGAGACAGCTCCTCGCGGCGAGAAAACGTTTTCTTTTTGAGATTATTCCAAAGCAACGGGAGATTGTCCAAATCCTTCAGCTTTTCCTCCGGAACATCAACATCATGTCTCTTCAACATGCTTACAATGTCGCGTAACGGATCAAACATTGCATCTGTTGCTTCGGAGCGCAAACGAACGTCACGAATATAACCCATAACTTCGAGTAAAGTATCCATGTCTCCGACCTGCACTTCCTTGTTGAGGTTCTGGTCCACCAGTTCAATGAATCCGCGAAGGTCGGTCAAAGAGTTGCTCACCTTATCCGCCAGGTAACCGGTGTACGATGCCTTCCACTTTCCGCAAGTCGAGGCCAAAGCGTTCTTGATTGGCTTTGCATCAATTCTGAGCCAGCCAATGTCCTCTGTATTCGGCAACTTGTGAATTTCGGACTGAATCTGCTCATACTTGATGATCTGTTCATCAAAGAGGCCAATCCGCGGGTCCTTTCCGTTCTCACCTTGACTGAGGAATTCCTCAAAGGATTCGTAAACGTCGCTAGTCCACAAGAAAGAAAACTTGAGGAACTGTTCTCGGAACGAGGAGCACTTACCTGCATTCGTCGACACAAGACCTTCAACGTGCTTAACCAAGGATTGCACCTCAGTGGAGGAATTGATCTCTGGGATATAGTCGTCTTCTCCAGTATCCAGACGCTTCAGGAAAACCCCAATGTGGCAGAATGTCTTCATCCACGTCTTGCACATGTTTTGAATAGACGTGGCGCCATCTGCTTCGAACAACGCGGGGGAGAATGTGGCGCTCTTGTCCTTGCCAGAGTCATCGGGTGTTTGGACAACAAGCTCCAGTTGCACTTCCAGCAGCGGGCCAAGATCATTCTTCACAATAGATTCCGGATCGATCTGGTCTCGAAGATACTTGAGGGTAGACAAAATGGTAGTTCGGATGCCGTCCACAACGATGCCGTTCGCGTAGTCAACGTAATTCTTCCACGAAACAGATCCTTTGCCAATGTCTTTCAATGCTTTGAAGGAGTCGGCAAGTTTTTGGTGAATCTGAACGCCTCCTTCGCGGATCTTGGATTCACGAGACGCCATTAATTCCTTGTGTTTGGTCTCGAACTTGACAGGATCATAAACATCTCCTTCCTTCCGTTCAAACATGGTTTGGGAAGCCCAGAGGGCAAGGATCTTCTCAATCTCATGAACATTATTCTTGAGCAGGGACAGGGTAGTATTGGCATCGCGAACATTGGTCATGGCGGCGGCGATGAAGTCGTCAATGCCATAACCCTTCCAATTCAGCGACGAAATACCCTTTTGGAGTTGCTCATCAATCGTCTTCATCTGGGTTTCCAACAAGGGTTTCTCGACCTCGAGCAAAGACTGCAACATTCCGTTGTACATGTTCACAATAAGCTCCAGTTTCCCAGTCTGCGTCCGGTAAACTTCTGCCTTCTTGAAAATATCGAGAGCCTCCTTCGGAATCGGCAATTTTTCCAGATCGCCGCGGTCCGCATTGATTTTCTCCAGATACGAAACTTCGCGGAGAAGACGGACCAACGCGGGATCAAAGTTGACATAAAGCAAGTTCGAATCCTTGTCGCGTCGCAGGAGATACTGCTTCAACTTTTCCGCAGAGACGTTACCCACTTCCTGAGACCATTCCTGGTACTTTGCACGCTCGTATTCGCGAAGAGACTCTGTGATCTGTTCGTATGACTTCAAGAGCTCACGCGCCTCGTCCGTCTCCAGCATTGACTTATTCGACTGCTGAAACTTCTCCATGGGAATTACAACACGATCCAGCAGCCCACGGCACCAAATGAGAGCTCCAGCCGTTGGAGGCATGTTGTCATAAACAGGAGGTGTTTCCTTGTTCTGACCAAAGATTTCCTGAACGTGTTTCAAATCGGTTCCGTAGGAGCGCAACAGATCTGTCTGTTTCTTTTCCAGATCGGCCTGGATAATTTCTCGTTCAAGCAACCCCTCGAAGGATTCAACCAGTTTGAACGCAGAAAACACAGTGGAGCAGTCGTCAAAGCCTTGCGAAAGAATGGAACCTAAACGTCGCTCGAGTTCTTTGATCACACACCGAAATTCATAGAAATCGTCATCAAACTGCTTTGACTCCACATCCAACAAGTCATAGGGAACGTGCTGAAACTTCTCAAAAGCTTGTTGGAAATCATGATGAATCTGTTCAACAGACTGACTGAGGGTCTTTCCTTTCGTCCCACCGATTTCGATCTTTTCCAGCTTAGAAAACTGTACAACCGTCTCAAGAAGATCCAGGATGTCGTGGCATCGCTCTAGGAAATTATCAAGCCTTGAGAAGAGAGCGGTGTGTTGGATTCTCCAAGGATTATTTGGAATCTCATTCGACACTCGTGTCTTGTAGTCAAAATAGCAATCCTTGAACGATCCACAAACCTTCAGCGTGAGCTTCAACCGTTCAACCGCCTCTGCAGCCTCGACCTTGAAAACTTCTTCAGTATTTACATACTCCCGAGCGTTCGCAATGATGGCGTTAGCGATTTCACGAATGACGACAACCAAGCGAGTTGGAGTGTTATAATACTTGGAATGCTTCCATACCAAGTACAAAAGATGAATCATCTTGCGAAAAGACGTGTGCAGTTCCGGGAACTCTATTCGCTCCGAAGATTCCGTGCTAATCTTTTCAAACCAGATCTTGAGCGGTGCAAGAAAACTGAGATTGTCGTTTGCTTCATCCCGAGCACCTTCTACCTCTTTGACCAATCGTTGGAAAGGTGAAACGTATGTGGACTTTGCAACTTCGAGAATGTTCAAAATCTTTTGAATCTTATCTCCAGCGAGCTGTTCGAAGATCGCATTGAGATTCTCCGACTTTGTGGACCAGAATTCAAGTTCCTTGAGGGGGCCTGGATGATCAGACCCTTTCAAGGCCATTTCTGGATCCATCTTCAGCACATTCTTGATCTGGCGTGTCCACGTGACGACCGCGGATTCCAGAGCATGCACCTTCTCCTTGTCTTTGGACGCCGCCTCCTCTGCATAAGTATCTTCTGCTGGGAGAGGAAGAAGAGTGGTTCCGCGAATTTGACCAATCGTCACATAAATCGATGACATGAATCGCTGGAGCGTCTCCATCACTTCCTTTCCAATCACTTCCGGGACCGCCTCCAGGTTTGCCTTGTTCTTAAGCAACGGGAAATACACGTCATGTGCCAGGCGGGAAAGAGATTCGAGAGGTGTGGAGATATCAAAAACATACAGGTCCTTGTCAACTGTGTCAGCGGTCAACGAAACGGCCTTTGTACGCAAGAAGAACATTGCCTTCTTCTTGTACCCGGCAAGAGGCTCCAGAGAAGCCTGAAGACCCGTAGAACCGTTCGAAATGAACAAAAGAGGAAGTTCTGGCTTCTCCCAGAAAGAAGCAACAATGGCTTTGGACTCGTCATTCGTCAAAAGCTTTTTAACATCCACTGGTTTGGCTTTCAGACCCGAAGTAATGCGCTCTTCCAACCATAGGAAGCGAGCGTCCGTGATCTCCTCAGAAGCGGCAGGAGGCATTGCGTGTACACACACAGACGGAAAACAAGCTGGAAGAAAGACAGGATAAAAAGTAATTGCCTAAGAAAAGATGAATGCAAAAATAAAAATAATAAAAATAATGATAATAATGATTATAGTAAAATAAAAAATACCGAAAGTGGTGGTAATAAAAATATGCAAAAAAATATATATATATACATATGAAACGATCTGGCAAAAGCCTTTCTGCAGAGGGACGATGAAATTTTCCAACGATTGCAAAAAGGACCATCTCTTTAGGTCTTACACACTGTCATCCTGCCCCGAACGCGGTTTGTTCTTACACATCTACGTCGGTTGCTATACATTGTAATTCGTAGGTAACGGCCTGCCGGATGTCGGGGAACGCGGATGACCAGTGACGACGAATTTGGCGCAACAACGCACACATAAAATAAAAACAAAACTAGGCTCTAACGTTTTATGATGACTCACTCAGTCACATGGATGCAATCAAGGATTCGAATCTGCGAATGCATTTCTGTTTTCCTAGCAGCTCCACGATATCCAGGACATTCGCACCCGCCCTTGAGCCTGTTAGTGCGTATCGGAGATGAAGCATCGCGGATTTGTACGGGATATTCTCTTTCTTTGTCAGCTCTTTGAGGGACTTTGAAATGATTGCAGAGGTGAAAGAATCCTCAGGAACAGCCGAAAATAGCGCGAGACAAGACTGACTAAACATGCGGAAGTCATAGCCAGCCAGATCCTTCCGCAGTCCCGTCGCCTCTTCAGAGGTCAACAGCGGATCGTCAAAAAAGAACTGCACAACCTTGTCCGAGTCTTTCATAAACAACAAACGCTCTCTACACAGAAACAGCACCTTCTTCAGATACGCCATGTCATCAAAACATGCCGGTACAGCGGCCTCCAAGGTGGGTCGTGCAAGTTCCACCAGGCGGTCCATGTTGTCGTCGCACATTCGGCGAATGTGCTGTTGCTGGATCCACTTCAGCTTTTCAATATCGACGATGGCGGCAGATTTGTTGAGCCGCTCAAGATCAAAAGCGTCGATCAATTCCTGTTTCGAAAATATTTCTCGATCGGTGCCAGGATTCCAGCCCAGAAACGAGACAAAGTTCAGCACAGACTCCGGGAAAAAGCCTTCCTTCTCGTAGAAGTCCACTGACGAATGTCCTTGTCGTTTGGACAGTTTCGAGCCGTCTGGATTCAGCAGCAATGGCAGATGCACAAACTGCGGAGGACTCCAGCCGAACGCATCATAGATGATCTGGTGCTTTCCAGCAGACGGAAGCCATTCTTCTCCGCGAATGATGTGCGATATGCGCATCAAATGATCATCCACGACAGAGGCAAGGTGATATGTCGGGAAGCCATCGCTCTTCAACAAAACGGCATCGTCAATCACCTTGTTGTCGAAGGACACGCTTCCCCGGAGGACATCTTGGACACAGGTCGATCCACCAGTCGGCACTTTCACCCGAACCGTGTACTTTTGGCCATCCGCAATCCGAGCTCGAGCCTCGGGCGTAGCGACGGACGCGCACCGACGATCATACATACTTTGAACGCCGGCTTTGGACTGATTATGCTTAAGCAGCTCCAGTCTTTCCGACGTGCAAAAGCAATAGTATGCGTGGCCATTCTGTGAACAAAAGCAGATGCATATGTCAATAAACACACAGAAAAACAAACACCAAGTCACCAGCGAGAACAGAAGGAAGCACAAACAAAACAAAAAAAAAAAAAAAAAAAAAAAGGAAACACGTACATCAACAAGGCCGTGGGCATGCTCTTGATAAATTCTCAACCTTTCAGACTGCAATTCGCCACGCAAAAACATCAGTACACCTGTTTCAACGAAATTACAACCACAAACGCCTCGCGCAAGCTCGAGCTCGACAACATACCTGTACATAAGGGCCAAAGGATCCTGGGTGATGAGGCCCCTCGTCGATATCAATGCCAGTCCACTTAAGACCCTTTTCTATGTTTTCGACCGCACCAGGAACCAGTCTCGTCTACATGAATCAACGCAAAGCAAAGTCTCGGTTAAATATGTCGTGCTGCATTGCAAATGAAAGGTGAACGGAACGGAACGAAACAGAGCGTCAGCGTCGGCGTCGGCGTCGGCGTCGGCGTCGGCGTCGATATGACATGACATACCTGATCAGTGTCTTCAATTCGCAAGAGGAACCTGCCTCCGTGCTTTTTGCTGAACAGATAATTGAATAAAGCTGTGCGAAGGCCTCCAAGATGTAGAAACCCAGTCGGTGACGGGGCAAAGCGCGTTCGAATCATTGTATTCCAGTCCTTGACAGAAGAACCACCAGCTCCACCAGCTCCACCAGCAGCAGCAAAAAATGAAGAACTGCATTTATGCGAAAAGAGAAGGACGGACTCCGTTGAAGTTTCGAACGACAGTCTGACGACTCACATGAGTCCAGTCTGTGTATTTTCCTTTTCTACATTTGTTTTTTCAATACATTTTTATTTTAAATTCTTTCTTCTATTCTTCTTCTTTCTGTTTTCTGTCTGTTATGTTGTTGCGATTGAAATTGGAATGAAAGGAACGGATGAGCGAACCATTCCATCGAAAGCGGGCTTTTGCACAGGATGACGAGGACCAGAAGAAAAATGAATGTCGCGAAGACATTGAAAAGAACAGGAAAGAGTCTCGAAGACGATATCTTGAAGAGCGCGAAAAGAAACTGCTGCGGGAACTCAGGGAATCCGTGGAAGATGAGCTTGCGCTGTTTGATCCGTCTGAGCTGTCTGTGGCGGAGCGATTGGAGCTGGAAAAGAAGCAGCAGATTCTCCGAATTGTAGAATCAAAGAGGAGCTTGTCTGGACTTCGAGAACAGAATTCGGATGATGATGCGCGGGAATTTGAGGAGCGATACAGCTTGTTGGTCGATCCCAGCCGACACAAGGTCTTGTTTTCTGCCCATTCTTCCGAGGTGCTTCCCGGGCGTAAGGACCCTAACTATGTCCCACCTCCGCCAAAGTCCTTCGTCATCAAGAAAGAGCGAGAGCGACTGCCAATCTTTCAGTTTCGAACACAACTGATGGATGCCATCAGAGAGAATCAAATCGTCATTGTGATTGGAGAGACAGGCTCTGGAAAGACCACACAACTTACTCAGTACTTGTATGAAGACGGATACTGCGCGAATGGTCAAAAAATTGGCTGTACGCAACCACGAAGAGTGGCAGCCATGTCGGTGGCGTCTCGGGTCTCGTATGAGTTGGGAAAACGGGTGGGAACGCTCTGCGGCTATTCTGTTCGTTTTGAAGACTGTTCCTCTGCCGATACGAGGATCAAGTACATGACCGATGGCATGTTGCTGCGTGAGTTTCTCCGTGAGCCCGAACTGTCGTCGTACAGCGTCCTCGTCGTAGACGAAGCACACGAGCGGTCTCTACACACTGATGTCGTTCTTGGACTAGTCAAGGAAGTGTGCAATCATCGGAAGGATTTGAAGCTGATCATCTCCTCTGCCACGCTGGAGGCGGAAAAGTTCAGCTCGTTCTTCGGAGGTGCACCGACGTTATTTGTTCCGGGTCGCCGGTTTCCTGTCCAAATCAAGTATACGGTTCAACCTGAACCAGACTATCTGCTTGCTGCTGTTGTGACTGCTCTACAGGTCCATATTTCGCAGCCTGCAGTGGATGCAGATGCTGGAGTGATGGGAGATATTTTGATCTTCCTCACGGGTCAAGACGAGATCGAGCGTGCGGAAGAATTGCTGAAGGAAAGGATCAGGGGACTTGAGCAGCGGATGCCCGACCTGCTGATATGTCCGATTTACTCCGCGCTCCCCTCTGATCAGCAGCAAAAAATATTTCTTCCTACACCTCCAAAAACAAGGAAGGTCGTAATTGCCACAAACATCGCGGAAACATCGCTGACCATCGAAGGGATTGTGTACGTCATTGATTGCGGCTTTGCGAAAGTGAATTTCTTCAATGCCAAATCGAACGTGGAGCAGCTGCAAATCGTCCCGATTTCAAAAGCAAACGCCGAGCAACGCGCTGGCAGAGCAGGACGAACCCGCCCAGGAACGTGTTTCCGATTATACACTTCATGGGCCTTCCAGAACGAAATGGAGGATTCGAATATTCCAGAGATCCAGAGATCTAACTTGTCAAGTGTCGTGCTCTTGCTCAAATCTCTCGGAATCGATGACATTGTCAATTTTCCTTTTCTGGATCCGCCGCCGACAGCGTCGCTAATGTCGGCGCTTGAGCACCTGTATGCCCTCGGTGCGTTGACGGAATCCGGAGCATTGTCGACAATTGGATTCCGAATGTCGGAATTTCCGTTGGAGCCTCAGCTTGCACGAATGATTATCGCTTCTGAGAAGTTTGGAGTTGTGGATGAAGTTGTCGTTTGCGCTGCAATGCTGTCTGTAGGGCACAATCTTTTTTATAAGCCAAAGGGAAAAGAGGAGGCTGCGGAAAAAGCGAGGCTGGGATTTGTTGAATCTCGGGCGTTGGGAGATCACGTCCTGCTTGTGAACCTTTTCAATGCATGGGCAGCGTCGGAATTTTCTCCCCAGTTTTGCTTTGAGCGCTTCGTGCAGCTCCGCTCCATGAAACGCGCACGAGATGTGCGTGATCAGCTGTCAGCGATGCTGGATCGCGTCCGCGTCCAACGATCTTCCAATCCGCTCGACCATGAATCGATCCGGAAATCTGTTTGCTGTGGGTTCTTCTTCAATGTTGCAGCATTGCGAACCAGCGGTGATTACAAATTATTGAAAGGTTCCGTGGTTGTTCATATTCATCCGAGCAGCATCATGAACGGAGAATTTCCGAAATGCGTGATGTTCCATGAACTCGTGCTGACGTCCAAGGAGTACATGCGACACGTCTGTGAAATTGACCCTGCGTGGTTGTCGTCGATTGCACCCCATTATTATTCATCGCAGGATTTGAAGTATCTGACGGAGAAGAAGCCGTTGACCGGCAAGGCTGGCAGAAGATAGTTTGACGACATTCACTGTTGCGTTGTGCTGTTTGGCAAGTGTTTTTATGTAAAGGCCAGGCAGTAAGAAGGCTCAATTCTCTTCGTCGTGGAAAACTCCGGACTGCGAGGCGGATCTTGAAGCGACAGGGGAAACTTTTGGTGTTGGCCATGTATCGATGCCGGCTTTTCTGGCTTGGACTTTAGAACGAAGTCCTCCAGGAACTGCATTCTCAACAACGCGAACGTTGGCTTTCAAATTCTTTTGCGCATCGTCCTTGTACGCAATGGTCGCAAAAACGGAAACGTGAATAATGTGCGTAGCGGTGACAACCTTTAGATCTTCCGCAATGTCCCCCACGCCACCTGCGGAAATTTCCACGTCGACTTGCCGTGACATGCCAGGTGCCAAAGGCCCAGGAGAGTAAATAACATCAATATCTCTGCTTCTTGGTTTGGCGACTCGAAATCGGCCTACCTCATTGCCAACATTGGAGAGTTGGAACGACATCCGATAGACTCGGCCTTCGGGAACAGTGCCAAACCGCAACTCTGGAGGCCGCGCAATGATGTTCGACAAACCTTTGCCGGCGAGGGTGGTAGATGCCGTTGTCACAGATCGCTGCGTGTTGTCTTGCTTCGCATTCAATTCAGACGCCGCGACATTGCGTTTCAAGGAGTTCACTGCAGGCAGCGGAACCGGCCTGCCTGAAACCAGAGAGCTCCGGAGTGTTTTCCTTTGAAGAGGATTTGTGGAAACGAATCCACCGGTCTGCGAATGACGAGGTTCCTTGACTTGGAACTCTCCGGTGCTCCCTGCGTCGCCGTGAAAGACAACGTCTTCTTCGTCGTCGTCTCGTGCTCCGCCTTCAGGAACAGCGTTCTTGGATGAGCTCCCTTCATATCGATGACGACGAAAGTCTCCAACCATTCCATCTGACACACTTGCCAGGACCTGGGTCGACTCACTGAAAGCGCCTTCATCCACGAGATCCTCTTCCGGAATTGCGCGACCCGTCTTTGGATCGATCATCATCTGGTTAATATCCGCCAACGCATCTTGTCCAGCTGGTACTTTCCAATAATTGTCGGATTGGGGGATCTCGTCACGCAGCGTATTTCTCGGAGGTCTCGCAGGCCTTGTTGAAACAGCAGAAGACGCGGCATCCGCCACGACAGGCTCGGCAGTTGAAGTCGACCCAGGATCCAAGAGGTCACCAGCAGCAATGCGGTCGTCCATGTCGTTTAAATGGCTAATACCGGCAACACCCTTGGAAGCCTTCCGATGCAAAGCGTCGAGTAAACGACGTTGAAATCCTGCGTCGTCGGCCGTCCCGTTGTCTGACGAGGGAACAATGCTCTTGTTAAACTCGGCCCGTCTCGCCGTCCATTGAGTCCACTTATCAAAGACAGGGAGCACCGAGAACAGCGATCTTTCGATGCGAAGAAACTGGCGGGTGTACAGCGTCCCCCGAGCCCTGGAAGGCTCCAGCGGGCCTGGAATAACAGGGATAACAGCACGAGGGATCTGCAAATCTGCTTTGGAATTGGAGGAGCCACGACTGGGTCCTCGATACTTCAGGATCGTAATGGCTGTGGAAGAAGGGTCATCTGCTACAGGCTCTTGCACCAGAGAAATCTCAAATTCATCATTTGAAATGGAATTTGAAGCACCTGATGTTTCCGATTCTTGTGCACGATCCCAGACAACGCGTTCCACGTCACTGAGAACATGACCCACGGATCTGGGCGACCATAGCTGGAAACCAGATCCGTCACGGTTAAAAACAAAAACACAAGAATCGTGAGTCTGCTCCGCAACAGACGGAATGAAGGCTACCTTCTCGTCGTCCTCGTCCTCGTCCTCGTCCTCGTCCTTGTCCTCTTCTGCACCTTGATGATCGGTTTTCTGCTGCGTATTCTCTGCAGCCGGAGGGTTCGCGTTACCAGGCATGGGCGAAAGTGAAATATCCACGTCCTCGAATTCGGATTCGGCTTTCAACGGAATTCCGTATTCAGGGTCGGATGAAAGTCGAACAAAACCTTCTCCAGAAGATGCCACGGTGTAGCGATGCCCCGAGGCATCGTTCACACGGAGACCACCACGGTTCATGTTGAAAGAATACTCAAGATCCGATGGGGATAGCGCTACAGAATGGCAACTGACGGTAGCTCGCAAGCTCCTGATCGTTACCGTACCGCTCATGACAGTGCCAACTCCCCGAACAGCGATGGTCTGCACTCCGATGTTGACCTCCGTTGTCGGCAAGCCCTCCTTTTCGACATGAAGGATTCCGGTAGAGCTGTACAGCCACGTTCTGGTTCCATCAGCGTATTGCCGCATCACAACACTTGCGGAAGGATACTCAACAAACATTGTCAGATCCTCTCGTGAGTACACAATAGACGAGGTCTCGATGTCGAGGTTCTGCGCCACATCCAACGACGAAAGGGATTCGGATTTCACAACAAGTTTCTCTTCGACCGGCGGATCTGACGAACCCCCTTGTGCTGAGTCGGTAGCGGAAACTTGGTCGCGAGAAACTTGGACGGGTACCTCGGTGCGACGAACTCTTGATCCCGTTGCACTTGTGAGGATCCACTCATTGCAACTGGCTCCACGAGAGAGCAGTATGGAACCGTCGGGAAGATACGCTTTCCGAGAGCCATCCCTGTTTTGAACCACTATACGACCATCGGAAAATATGGTTCGTGCTTCCTCAGCCCTCTGCGTGACATCAGAAAACCACAGGGTCACAGAACCAGCTGAAGACAGCGATGCATGATATCCTTTCTTCATATCCGAATAGCACAGTTCGTGATGCACTGGATGCGATTCAGCAGACTCGGTAGCAGAAAATCGCCGAGCTTCCACAAACGTGTCGTCTTCAAATGACACCAACAATGCAACATCATTCGTCGAAAACAGGTCCGCATCTCGCGGAACGTACTTCTTGGGACGAGCCATCTGTGAACTCGCATTGTCAATGCTGGATCTCGAAATCAATTGACGAGCCACTACCCCCGCCGGGAACACTACAGAAACATTGCTGCGCAATCCATCCGTGGTCGACAATACGCGAATCAACGAACCATCGGAAGGATATAGAATCGACAACCGAGTGCTGATTTCCGCAGCAACAGAAGAGGCAACAAAATACTCAGAGCCTCCAGTGCCCGAGAAGCCCGTCAGCCGAATTCGAGGCACAGAAGGAGCAGTACCCTCATCGTACTCATCTCCGACCGTTTCCTCGGCCTTGTTGTTCCTTTCCTCCGTCCAATCACGGAAAAACGGGTATGATTTGAGCGGAATGCTTAAGCTGCATGATGACATGCGGGAATTTGGGACTTCAACGTTTAGCAGAAGGATCATCTGGTCCAAAATCGGATTGTACGACACGACTTCAGTCGAGGCAAACAGCAGCTTTGCACGAGCGGCGGCAATCGCGTCCCGTAGCCCCCCGACAGACAGGTACTCTACAACGGAATGCGAAAACAGCTGATGAAGACCGTGCGAAAATCCTTGTTTCGCCGCCGCCTGATGCGCCAACGAGAGAGCCAAAGCGACTTGCAGCTGAACAGGAGTCATTGAATCTGGAAGGAAAGAGCGGAATTCCGTAAGAACCGATGAAGGAGGAGGAGAGGATGGGAAGGAAGGAGGAGAAAATTGCAAGGGATAGCTTGCAAAGAGCTCGTTTTCCAGAGATGTATGTTGTTCCCCAGGCCAGACTGCGATTCGTCGCCCCTTGCTTCCGGAAGCTCGCGAAGCACCAGCACTGCTTGGTGAGCCAGCAGACACGCTTCCTACAACGGACAGCTTTGAATTCATTGTCAGATCGAAAAATGATGAAATCAGTTCACTGGGCGTATCTTCGGCAATCTGCTCCATCTCCAACACGCGCAGCAAGGAGTCCACAACTGCAACAATCGGCTCCTCCGCAGACCGGCTCAAAGTTTGACGATATCTTTCCATGACCAAATCCGACGGAGACACAAAATCTGGGACCGTGACGATTCTTGTGGTGCTGAGGAATTTTGCGTATCGTGCCTTTGCATCGATGACGTCCTCGACTGCAGACCGTATCCCTGCTGTATCCTTGGGCTGGAAATGCTGGATGATCACATGTCGCAGCTTTTCACTGTCTCCCGTCTTTTCAAATTCTGCAATTGACTTGTACGGCTCCAGTGTGGCTGACTGCGCGCTGTCTTCTGGGTCTGCAACCGCCAGCATATCAACCCGCAACACCGATCCATTCAACGCATACAGTAATCCAGCTGCGTTTGAAAACAGCTGCTTCAAATAGATGACAAAATCCAGCTGGAAGATCTGATCGGCCTCCTCCTCTTCTTTTTGGTCTACTGCATCTGCATCTGCCTCTGCCTCTGCCTCTGCCTCTGTCTCTGCATCTGCCTCTGCTTCCAGTCTTTCCCGCTCAAGCTTCTCGCGCTCTAACCTGGCCTCCTCTTCGAACTGGCACTGCTTGGAAGCAACGAACAGCACAAGTGCATTGTAGACATCCTTTGCATGAACATCCAAAGCATCGAACGCAACAGGTGGATGGACACCTGGATTGGCGGCAAGAAACGCGCTAAGCACAGATCGATCAACAACAATCTGTGACTTTTCGGTTGCGCTGAAAGAATGCTGGAAATCGGTGCCCACGACACTGAAAACCGCACAGCGAAGTTGCTTCACCACAGCTTCCGCAGATGAAAGACGTGATTGCTGGTCCTCATTCAGAACACAAGCCGGAGTTGGCGGCGGTGCCTCCGGTTCTTTCGGAACGTTCTTTGGGGGCATCGCGAAACACGCTTGTTATTATTATTATTTTTTTTCTCTGACCTTTTCTTTGTTTATAAAAGATTAGTCAGTGATGGTGGCACTGATGATGAGAGTAGTGATGATGACCTGGTTTTTTACAAAAACGAAAATATTAATTGCAACAGCAGAAACAAAGAGAAAAAAAGACGTCGATGACGAAGAAATGGAAACGGGAAATCCACACAAGCTGGCGAAAGGCCCTTCAAACGGCCGGGCATTTTTTACAGCCGCTGGACAGGACCCTCGGTCGTGTCCGTCTGTAGCAAAGTGAATGAGAGGGGTGGCTCTTGTGGCTCTTGCGCCTTTTGGAACGTTTCGACCGTCGTCATGACGAGATGGGAAGGAGTGGGGAATCAGCGATAGATCCACAAAACAGGACTACTGTTTATTTGCCAAGAGGTTGTCGAGGCGATCATAGGACGCCGCAACGCCCTTTTCCATATCGGACTTCATGACGAGATCTCGAGCTTCTTGGGAGTCGTACGTAATGGTTGCTGAGAAGGCGGTAGTAGAGGGACCTGCTTCTTTGAGTGCAGTGGAAATGACCGCAGTTCCAGGATACCACGCTTGGTCAAACTTCTCGGTATGCACCAAATGCGTTGGCGGTTCGATCCGCGTGTACGTTCCCTCAACACCCATTCGACTTGTGGGATCATCCTCGCTTCCCCAAACATACCGGTACTTTCCCCCGATGCGAAAGTCGATATTGCACACAGGCATGGTCCCTGCAGGAGGCCCGAGAAGCCACTTGGACACCAAGGAAGGGTTCGTCAGTGCTTCATACACATCAGAAGGAGTCGCCCAGAAGACTCGAGTCATGACGATCTCGCGGTCTCCAGAAGCACGTATTTGCAGTTTGGCAGGCGTTTGCATTGCGTTCCTTTTCAAAATATTTCAACTGAGTAGACGCGGCTGCTGGGTACCAGAGATGGGAATTTTTTTTAAATTAAAAAACGGGGGTGGGAGAGTGAGTGATGCTGCTGTTTCTCACAAAGACGACAACAAACAGCATGTATGAACGCACGAAAAAAACAACAGGGCAAACGAAATGAGAATCCGTGGTGCTCGCTTGACAACTCCAAGTTCGAGGCTGATTTGGTGGAATGTCCCAAACTGTTCAGCGCTAATTTCTGGGGACCCTGTTTAATTTGTTTTTTTCTTTTTCCACGCGATGCCAATATACGTGACCCCTTGCCACGCTACGCAAGACGTATGATATTTTCGCAGCAAACCCTTTGATGCTGGGTCACCGCAGGGGCGCGTCCACTTCCACAGCCTCGCACCATGCGGGACGAGAACCAAGTCCCACTCGACCAAAGGCGCATGAATCAGGATTCATCAGCAGATCCGCAACCTGACGACGGACACGCATCGCAAGCTTGCAATGTAGTTAATTATAATTAATCATTAAAAAAAGAAGCATCGTCATGAATCAAAGTCCACAGGAACTGGGAGTGAATTGATTTTCTGGATGCTCATCTTTGAACTGTGTGGTGTTCATTTTACAAGGAACTGAGAACTGGGAACTGGGAAATCAAAAATAAAAGAGTGAACAACCGTCCGACAACTGAAACGAAGAGTCTCAGTTCATCCGCACATCTCGCGCTTTGGGCTTTCCAAGACATGCATCATGGGATCCGTCCGTTGATCCAAATCCGAGCAGCCAGAAACGAGCTGTCCTGGATCTGATCTGATCAACGTCAGGAAAATCGGGGAGCGGTCCAGTGGGACACCATTTGCTTCGAAACCGCAGAAGAAATGACATTCTGGAAAAAGAAAAAATCATCTTCCCAAGTGAAGCGAGACCTGCTTCGTCATGCAAGGCTCGCCTTAAGCAGTTGCAGTAAGACTCTTGATGGCTGCAATGATCTCGTCCGCAGTCGGGAAGCGTCCGCTCTTGAACTTGGACCAGATCACGATGCCTGCATCTGTCGTGATCTCAAATGCTGACGAGCGAGGAGGCTCGGGATTCATCAGGACACGCACGCCGGGAAGCAGCTTCTGAATGATATCTCCTGCGCTGCGTGCTTTGCCAAAGTAGCCTCAGGCGTTGCAAAACTCGATCTTGATAGCTTGGATAGCGGACATTTTTTTGTTGTAAAGTGAATATAGAACTCTCTTAAGCTTTTACGAAGAACGGAGGGGAAAAAGAAGAGAAAGGGGAAGAAAGAAAACGGAGAAGGGAAAACAGCATTGAACGACGGTGGGAAACACAAAACTTCAAGTGTCGCTGTGTCACTCTCACCCCTGCATGTGTCGCTGGTGTCATCCTGACAAGGCCAGCGTGGGCTATTATCGTTTATTACAACTGGCAGCCGTTTTCGGGGTTTTTTTAAGGAGGGGGAGAGCCAGTTGCATGACCCTTCGACTCTGTGGTCGGTGTTTGCATGTTTTCTTTAAATTACATGTGCGTAGCATGTTGTGTGTTGGGCAGCGAGATGTGTGGGTGGAGTTGAAAAGGTGTTAATATAATATATATATGTATATATATGTATATATATAATATTTTTTTTTAAAAAGGGGGTGACATGTAGAGAAGAAAAAACCTAACGATTCAAAAAGCTCGTTGAACGATCTGAAAAAGACGTTTGGAGCTTTCTGGTCTCGTGCTGGTCATAACGACAGCCCGAGAGCGATGGTATTTCAATCCCACGTTTTTAATGTTAGAGGTGAATGGAAGAGATTCGAACACAGAAAATCGAAAAGGGAAAATAAACCCACGATAAGATTGAATCTCAAACGATAGCCTCGGTTGTTTCTGCAGAACGAGAAACAAAACAGAGGAGAAAAAACAAAAAAACACAGATCAGGAAAGTCGGGTCACGCGGTCACGAGATCGCGGACGGACGAGCGGAATCCGCCCTTGCGGCATTTAATCCTTTTTTGAAACGCAAGGTTTTTTGGAAAAGTTTTCTCCCTGAAAAAACTCGAACTTGATGCATTGATGCTGTGATGCACTTTGAGCCTGACTGCAATGCTGACGTCAATATGCACGTCACATTTTCTCAACAACATTAGTTTCACATGTCTCTGTCGTGCTTTGAGGCATTTTTCTTTTTCTTTTATCTATTTTATTATCATTTTTTTAAAGTTTAAAATTAAGTATTTACTTATTTGTTGTTGTCGCTCATTTTGTTTTTGGCTTTTTTATATATTTTTTATTTTTTTACATTAGCAAGGAGTACTTTCTTGTTTCTTTTTGGGGGAGGAGGAAAATGTCAGACGCCGTCACATTGAAGGATAAGGGCAATGCAGCTTTTTCAGCAGGCAATTTTGAAGAGGCAATTACGTATTTCTCAAAGGCAATTGAAGCGGACCCGTCGAATCATGTTTTGTACTCGAATCGGTCTGCCTGTTATTCTTCGTTGAAAGACTTTGAAAAGGCTTTGGATGATGCGGAGCATGTTGTGAAGATCAAGCCTGACTGGGCTCGTGGGTATTCGCGTAAAGGTGCCGCGCTTCATGGACTTGGACGCTTGCTGGAAGCTGCGGATGTCTATGAAGAAGGTCTGGCGATTGATCCTGGTAACAAGCAGATGTCGGATGCACTTCGTGAAATCGAGTCTGGACTGCGAGCTGAAGGCGGTGCTGCTGGAGCTCCTGGTGGTGCTGCTGATGGAAAGGACCCCTTTGCATCCATGGGAAATGTGTTCAACGCGGGGTTGATTGACAAGCTGCGAAGCGATCCGCAGGGCCGTGCATTGCTTTTGCAGCCGGATTTTGAAGCGAAGCTCAGGATGATTATTGCAAATCCAAAGAGTCTTTCTGCGCATATGGGCGACCAGAGAATCTTGCAGGCGCTCATGATTGGAATGGGAATCAACGCCCAGTTTGGAAACGCTGGGGACTTTACCGGTAAGGGCGATGGAGATGTTCCCATGCGCGACGCTTCCAATGCAGAATCGGAGTATCGGTCGAAGGAGCAGCCGCAGTCTGCAAAGCCGTCCAAGCCAGCGGAGCCCGAGCTGTCTCCCGAGGAAAAGGAGAAGAAGGATCGCCTAACGAAAGCAGAGGCCCTCAAGGAGGAAGGAAACGCGCTCTACAAGCAAAAGAAGTTTGAGGAGGCGCTGAAGAGGTACGACGACGCTCTGGAAGTGATGCCGGAGAATGTCGCCTACATGAACAACAAGGCTGCGGTCTACATGGAACAAGGAGACTTTGACAAATGCATCAAGGAATGCGAAGACGCAATTGAAAAGGGACGTGCTGTTCGTGCGGACTTCACTGTGATTGCCAAGATCTTTGCACGCATTGGAAATGCGTATGCCAAACAAGGCAAGTATGATGAGGCCATTCAGGCGTATAACAAGTCTTTGTTCGAGCATCGTACTTCGGAGGTTGTCAACAAGCTTCATCAAATTGAAAAGACGAAGAAAGAGGCCGACATCAAGGCGTACCTCAATCCTGAAATTGCTCAGCAAGAGAAGGATCGTGGAAACCAGCTTTTCAAGGATGGAAAGTGGGACGAAGCAATTGCTGCATATTCCGAGGCAATCAAGAGGAACCCTGAAGATGCAACGTTTTATTCAAATCGTTCTGCGACATACCTGAAGATTGCGCAGTTCCATCCCGCATTGCAGGATGCAGACAAGTGCGTGGCACTCAATCCGTCTTTTGCAAAAGGTTGGCTGCGCAAGGGAAATGCACACTTTGGTTTGAAGGAGTACCACAAGGCACTGGATGCATTTGACCGCGGAATGCACCTTGATCCCAACATGTCAGAATTGAAGGAAGGCTCTGAACGGGTTCTTCTGGCGTTGCGGAGGGAGAGTTCGAGTGGACAAGTGGACGAAGAGCGCGCACAGCGATCCCTGTCTGATCCCGAAATCCAGGCAATTCTTCGTGATCCTCAGATCAACATTGCTTTGCAGAACATGTCGGAGAATCCGCGCTTGGCAGCAGAGTACATGCGTGATCCTGTGATGTCGGCAAAGATCAATAAGTTGATTGCTGCAGGTGTCTTGCGAACGGGCCCCGCCAAACCTGAATAGGAGGAATGTTTGCGATGAAAATGAAGTTGATGAAGATAATTAAAAAAATTTAAAAAAAACAAACACATAAAAACGGGAAGGAGAAAAAATGAAGAGGCGGAAGCATGAGCGAAAACAGCGTGAGAACGCGCAAGCGAAAAAGCCGGGCGAGGCACAACGATTCTGATTTTTTTCTTCTTTTCTTCTTCCTCATGTCTCTTTACACAATATTACAGCGAGTGACGATTGACGGGAAAGAAGAAACGGTCTAGCACGTGCCCCTTTGTAATTAGATGCGTCGACGTTTAATCGACCGGGATGGGGTCGGAGAGTCCGGCATTACGACATCGTTAATCTGCTCCATGTCAAAGCTTGATGTGCCAGTAAATGACACGGCACGAGTTTGGCGAATCGGTGGCAGGTTTGCCACATCTTGCTTGAACTTGGAGTTCTCCCAACCAGCCCGAACTCGCTTCTTTCCGGAAGACGGGGCAGCAGGAGACGGGGGAACATTCTCCGCATTGTCTAGAGTGTCCCTCGGAAAGATCGGATCAACATCGGTTTGCGGGGAGACGCTTCTGTTATGAGGAGCGTTCATGTGAGGAGAATCAATTCCACTTCCAATAAGCATTGATGGAACCGCATCTGCATCCTCTTCGTCAAAATACACATTCTGGACCGGCAGCCTCTTCCGGGTAGCGGAAACCTTCTCTCTGGACACTGCAGGCCTCGCAGAGTCTGCGGTTGAGTGGACAAAGGCGGTGCCGACAATGGTCGGTATTGTGGAGGAAACAGGAACAAAGTCGAATACAGCGAAACGAGAAGTGGACTGCGGCACGACAGACAGTGGGGGATTCGGAGATTCCGTCTGTACTCCGACAACAGAACCTTTCGTTGCGGATGTCTGTTTCCGTGAAACATGAAACGGTTCCAACAGATCAAGATCCTGGTCAACGGCAGCCGCAGGATTGTTCGTCTCCAAACATCCTTTCGCACCTCGGGATTTCGAATCACTGCCGCGCTCTTCGTCTTCAAATTGTGCAATCTTCAACGACGGATCAAGCATATTTGCAGATGGGGTCAAAGCAGACGGTGTCTGTGGATCTGCTTCCATGGCACTGTGGGGTCGGCTGCGGGGCTCGCGAGGATCATCGAACGCCGATGTGCTGGAAACACGTCTGGAGCACTTCAGCGTCGTCGCTGCCTCGATTTCCTCGTTCGCTGTGTTGAAAGGATCGAGCGAATCTCCAGAAATGATGGGAACGAGGCCATGCGCTGTGTGTCGTGTAGGAGGAGTCGTGACGTCATCTAGCCGCGACGAGCTGTCCAGAGGAAGCACCACGGTAGACGAGCCAGAACCAGAGCCCCATGAATCCAGGTTAGTCGAAACCGACGGGTCTGGAAGATCCAAGCGGAATTCGTACGGTACCGATTCCTCGTGGATACCGAGCATGCGTCTACCAAACGAATCCAGTAGATGATACTGCGGAGTCTCCAAGTCAAACGATTGCAGGAACTCAACCTCCATAGAAGCGAAAATCGAATCCAAGGCAGCATAATTGACTGAGTTTCGAGCAAACTGCAAATGTTTCGCATCTGTCTTGCAGTGTTTGTCGATGTCAGTAACCGTAACTCTGCAGATCTCGCAATGCGCTTCCTTTGCCTCACGAACCTCAACGACAGCAACTGCTGCTCCTGTTCCTGCTCCTGCTCCTGCTCCTGCATTGTTGTTTTGAGACAAGGATTGCTTCTTTCGCTGCGCAATTCTTTGATACAGCGCAATCGTCGACAGACCAGCACTTCTCGACTTTTCCCATGAATCCCGTGGCTTTCGGAATGGAGATTCCAACGGATGGCCGTCGTGATAAACTCGCGGTAATTCCTGTCCTTTTTGTGCATCAAACAATTTAACCTGCACTTTGAATCGCAGCGACCGCTCCTCATACATGAAGTACCGAACGGACCCATCAGTGAATGCGGAACGGACGCGAATCGCCTGATCCATCGCATCGAGCATCGATAGCATCGGTCGTTGTTGTTGTTGTTGTTGCTGCTGCTGCTGCTGCTGCTGCAATGGGACTAAGGAAAGTGGATTGTTCAACGCTGAAGCGCTGCCTGCATTTCGAGCCAGCTTCTGCAGTTCAAAGTCGATGCGATCATAGATCTTCATTCTCCGCATGTGTCGATCGAAGCGATGCCAATCAATCACGACAACCCCATTCTCATGACACGCTTGCAGCATCCTTTTCATTTCCGTCCCCCTTGAGATTCTATTTTGTTCCAGCGCCTTTTTGAGGTTCTTCCGGCTTGACGCGCTGAGCATGGAAGGGTTTGGCAGACTAGGATCGAAATGTCGTTGCTGTTGCTGCTGCTGTTGTTGTTGAAGCAATGGGTCTAGTATTTCGGATTCCATAAGCTGGTCATTCGTGTCTTCCAACACACAAATATGAATCATCGAAGCATTAAAGTGTGGAACAAGAGTGCAGTTCAGTTTCGTCTTCAAAACTGCTGCAAACACATCATACTTTCGAGACAGCCGAGAAACGTACATTGAGCGGCCCAAGTAAATATCGCGTGCTGGATCAGAAACTGAATCTTCTACTAATTTTCGAGATACTGGCGGCGCAACCATATTATACAAATCCATGTCTTCTTTCTCTTCTCTCACTCTCCCACTCACAAACACTCCCACTCACACACTCACACACTCACACACTCACACACTCACACACTCACACACTCACACACACTCACACGCTCACACACTCACACACACACACACACACACGCTCACACACGCAGACGCAGAGAGAGTGTGTGAAGAACGGTCTTGAATAATTTTAAAAACGGAAAAGAGAGAGAGAGAGAGAAAGGCTCAAAAAAGATGTTTGAAGTGAAGAAAACTGTGGAAATGTTTTCAGATATAGAACGTAACTCAGACGACAATGAGCATAGTAATGATGTTATTGTTTTTGTTATATGTTTTTGTTTTTCTTTTTCTTTTTCTTTTTCTTTTTCTTCTTTTCTTTTCCTGTTCTTTTCGTTTTCTTGAGGAAACCAGAAGATAGAACCAAACAAGGAAATCAAAGAAATCAAAGAAATCAAAGATAGAAAGAAGAAGAAAATATGGAAAACATTAATTTAAGAAAACAGCAGAGAAAGAAAAACCGAATTTCAATCATGCTCTTTGGGAAACCCGCCTTGGAGAAAAATGGTCTTTGAATTTCGAGTCGTGTCAAAAGACCCTGAAAAGGACACAACGAAAAGATTAACGAATAAACACAAAGGGAAATCGGTTCAGAGGGTTTCCTCTGCCGGATCTTTTCGTGCATCGATGAGTGCGTCATGTTTATGCTTCACTTTATCTTTATATTGTTGATGTGTATGCTTTCTCGAATGCTATTTTCTCCGTTTAGTTGTGTTTGCAGTTGTTGCTGCATATTGTATATTTTACAGGTGTCCATTAAAGAGTAGGAGAATAGGGGAGAAAGAGAGAGAGAGAGAGAGAGAGAGAGAGAGAGAGAGAGAGAGGGAGAGAGAGAGAGAGAGAGAGAGAGAGAGAGAGAGAGAGAGAGAGAGAGAGAGAGAGAGAGAGAGAGAGAGAGAGGAATGGCAGAAGAGAGAGAAAGTGTTCGGGAAAATGAACCGGTTCCGATTCCGCAAGTACCAGACTCGGTTGCACTTGGACAGTCTTCATGGAAGCTGTTGCACAGTATTGCAGCCGCGTATCCTCAGCAGCCTTCGGCCGAGCAGCAGGCGGAAATGAAGGGGTTTATCCGTTCGTTTGCACATTTCTACCCGTGTGAAGTGTGCGCCGACGATTTCCAGGATATCATCAACAATGTCATGCCGCCCAAGGTGGATTCCAGAGTGTCCCTCAGCTTGTGGATGTGCACAGCTCACAACGAAGTCAATCGAAGGCTTGGAAAACCAGCGATGAATTGTCCACGCTTTGTCAAGAGCTGGTTGGAAGAAGTGTACGGAACTCCCGTTTCAGAGTCGGAGATTCTAAGTGCCTCGACAATAACAAACACGTCCAGCAGCGGTGACACGCCGAGAAGTGGCAACCAACAGTCATCCCCTGCAGTTCCGGGCACAACAGATGGGAATCAAGGGAAAAAATCGTCGTGTGGAACGACGTTTTGCGCACTTGACAATTTTAAAAAGTCATCGTTCCTGAGTCAGTTGTCGGGCGTTACGTCCCCAACTGCCAATGCGCCTCCTCCAAAGTAAGAAGACCGGCAACCCCGGGACAATGGTTTCCGTTTTCAACTTGCCTTCGCCAATCTCGGTCGAATTTTTGTAAAGCATTGTACTTATCTTATGTTCCACCAGCCCTACAGCTTTGGATGACGGCTGTCGTCCTCCTTGTTCCCTACTTCTTCTCCATCCGTCCCAGCAGTTTTTGATCACTGGTGCAGACATCCTTCGTCCCCTTTGCGCGCGGAACCCCGGAATCTATGTCTCGTGCACTCCCTCATGCAAAAGACTATCGTACTTCACTTGACACACCGACGCTCGACACTAGACGCTTCACGGAATTAATTACTTGAAGTTCGAGTTCATATAGTATCATTCAAACAGGGGTATATAACTCCATTTTATCTTCAGTAACCAGCTGAGACGTTTTTTGTTTTTGTTTTCTTGTTTAGCAATTTATCCCAAAAAGAAATCTGTAATCCCATCTCCAAAAAGCACCATCTACAACCATGACTGACCAGCATCGCGAAACCTTCACTGAAAAGATTCAGCATGTCGCAGAGAACGTGGGCACGAAGCTGCGCGACACCTTCCATCTCAACAAGGAGACCTCAACAGAAGCGCATCCAACCTCGGAAGCCGGAACGCAGGAAAGCTTCGGAGCCAAGCTGAAGGGCTTTGTGACAGGTAACACAGAGACGGCGCGGTCGGACAACCCGTTCGCAACTTCTGGTTCGTCCCTTGGCGTCGACGTTCCTCCTGGCAGCACCGCGACCAGCACGTTTTATGGATCGGAGTACCAGTCAGAGCCCGCTCATCGCATCCACTCCGAGTCCGAGCAGCTCCCACGCCCCTGATAAGGGAAATCAGTAAATAGCTTCTGACCCACTTGAATGTCCTTAGTAATTTGCGCTGTCGTCCACGATCCCCAAGTGCGGGAAGGAGGTGGGGGAAAAAAAACACAATTTACAGTATAAATGACAAAATCATCAAAGAAATCAAAAAGGAAGGAAGAAGAAGAAACAGCAAAAGTAACCCACGGCTCTACTGATCTCGTGCAGTCTTAATCATCCGCAGCGTCCTCGGCCTGCTGCTCCTCTGCGGCGGCTTCTGCAGCTTCTGCGGCGGCTTCTGCTTCCTGCGCGGCCCTCTCTTCCTCTTCGATCCTGCGTCGTTCTTCTTCCTGTTCTCGGATCTTGCGCTGTCTGGCTTCTTCCGCCTCCTGCAATTTCCTGAGTCTGTCAATTTCAGCCTGTTCGATCCTGCGCCGCTCCTGCTCCTCCTCCTCAAGACGCTTATGTCGTTCTGCAATAACACCTTCTGTGCGCTGCAAGGCCCTGGAGATGGCTTTTGCAAGCAGCCTGTCCACAGTCGATCGTGCCTGGTTGTCGTTTTCCGCAACATGCTGCGAGACACGCTTTTGCAGCTCTGCAAGGTACGTTGTCTCGACATCCCGTTCAACGGTATCGTAAAAGAATCCGGCGTCCGAAAGCGCATTCATGACCGATCCCTGCAAAGATCCCAGCAACGCTCGCGCAGCCTCCCGAGCCGCAAGCTTGTCCTTTGCTCTCTTTTCCGCTGCAAGTCTCGAGTGCTCCTGGTCTCTGCGACGCGCGATTTCCTCTTCTCTGCGCTTCTCTGCAGCCTCAAGCCGCTGCACCTCTGCAAGTTCTGCATTTCTACGAGATGTCATATCCTGTCGGTGCGCACGGATTGCCGAGAACTCGTCTTCCTCGAGCACTTCCAGCAGCGATTGCTCCAGGGTCTTCCCAACCAGCACATCAAGAATAGGCTCCACCTCAAGATCAAAGTGGAATAAATCGCCCTCGTAAATCTGAGTCTCAGAATCAACACCGGATTTGCGCGGGACAAACAACGGCGAAGGAGGACGGTCCATGAACGCATCAGTCTGCGTATCCACTTCCTTTTCAACAGGTCGGTCCGAAAGATCCTCGAGATACTCGTCAGTCTGCAACAAAAGATGCTGCCGACCCTCCACCGGTGGCGGGGTACGGGCACGCTGCGCTTCCATATCTTGCTGACGCTTTCGCTCCACACGAGCCTGACGCTGACGCTCCTGGCGTTCTCTTTCCTGAATCATTCTCTCGGCTTGGGCCTGCACACAACAAACAAACAAACAAAAGTCAAGTAAGCCAAACCGTTCATGCACATGGATCGACCAATTGTAATGAATCAGCCGACAAAAAAAACAAAAACAACAACAAGATCAAGATCAAGAAGAACATACTGCTGGAAGAACTTGGGCTGCATATGTCGAGCCACGTGCAACGCGACGATCCCACATCACATTTGTAGCACTGTCAATTGAAGCATTTAGTAAAA
Source organism: Andalucia godoyi (assembly GCA_009859145.1). Classification (NCBI taxonomy): domain Eukaryota; class Jakobea; order Jakobida; family Andaluciidae; genus Andalucia; species Andalucia godoyi. The sequence goes on from VRVR01000002.1 coordinate 218,452, forward strand.
ACCAAACCCACAACGATGAAAACAACTCCCATGTAAGTCACTGGCATTTCCCCTCCAAAAACAAAAACGATTGGCAAAACAAACAAGAAAAAAAAACAGCAAAATGAGTGAAAGAAGAATCACGAAAAGCATACGTTCTGGAATTTGCGCTCTCAGACTCTGGATCACGATACTTCTTTCGAGCGCCAACAGTGCGCGGTGCAGACCCCAATTGATATGCACCCTGGTTCGGCACAAGTGGACCCGTATTCATGGTGCAGTACTGTGTGTCGAAAAAGCACAAAGAGCTGTTTTAAAAAGGGGGGGGAGTGCGGAAAGAAGAAGTGGAAAAATAAAGTTAGATCGAAAAAGAGAACTCTTTGAAGAACAAGAAAGCGGCAGAAAACGTTTCACCCAGAAAGCTATAGATGATCAGATAAAGCAAACAGAAAATGATAAAATATGAAAAAAGCAAAATACAACGTCCATCCGAGCGGTTGTTTTGGGGTCTGCGGAAGCATCACGTGATGCAGTAAGTGCAGAGGATCCGGTTCCGCAATTGTCCGATCGAACAATAATAATAAAAATCCAACCAAAAATCAGCGCGTTGCACATTGAAAGACTCCAACTCATTGGTTTCTTGTTGTTGGCTTTTTGAGCATTTATTCATCTGTTATTTATTTATACGAGAAGAGGAGATCAGCAAAAACAAAAAATAATAAAAAGAAGGAGGTGAGGTGAAGAAGAAAAAAAAAAAAAGAAAGAAAGAAAGAAAAAGAAAAAAAGAATTTAATCGATGCTCAGTTCTCCAAGTTCGAGTCTGAGACTGCAGTTTGGAAATGCCATTACTGTCGTCACCCACATCAACTTGTTGCTGTATGGAGCTGCGTATTGGATGCATTTGACGCTGCTTCCATATCTTGCGTCTTCGATTGGTGGTTCCGTTTCGGATCTTCGAGTTCTCGGCACACTTCTTACGGTCTTTTCAGCGATCCAGATGATTGGATCGACTCTGTTCGGAAGATTCGCTGACGCGTTTGGCGGACGGACAGCCATGTTGCTTGCGTTTTCATGTTCCATTCTCAACTACTCGTTGCTCTATTTTGCAGATTCGTCGTTCTTACTGTTTGTCTCTCGGATCCCAGCATTGGGCCAGCATGCTTTGCATGCCTCGCAAATCGTAATGTCGCTGCAGTCTTCAGAACATGCTCGTGCCGCAACTCTGGGTCGGCTGGGGGTTTCGTACGGCATCGGATTCGCTGTCGGTCCCCTGATTGGAGGGTATCTTGCGACCACCCACTCGGTGAGATTGGCTGTTTTGCTCGCCGTCGTTGTCTCGGCTCTGTCTCTTTTCCTGACCTTCATGTTTGTCACAGATACACCAGTTGCCGATGTGGTGCCAAAGTACATGCGACTGGACGGTTCGGAGCCGCCGTTGGTCTCCAGAGTCGACTCCGTTGGGTTTCGGACTTCAGGAGTAAAGATGAGGTCCCCTTCGACATCAAGAGTGGGTTCTCCAAAATTTCCGCTTTCGCCAAGCACCAGCAATGCAAATATTGACCTCGTTGAACACGCACACAGTCATGGTCTGCAAAGTTCGCTAGCAGCCGGTTCCGGTGCGGCTCCTGTCTCTCTCACTGTGAAAGTTTCGATGGTTGTTACTCCCGAAACTGGTTTTCAGAACCAGGCTCAAAGCTGCGGTCAGCATTACGACGATCCAGAAAACTGTGCAGATGCAGAGGCGGGCTTTGCGCCTCGTTCCGCGCATTCCCTGTTTAAGCAATGGTACTCGTTCAAGGACCTATTTCGATATCCGCTGCTGAAGCCGCTTCTCACTGCCAAAGCGGCTGGAGGCCTGTCGTTTGCGCTGTTTCACTCATCATTCTCAATGCTTGCTGTGGATACCCTTCATTTTTCAGCTCAGGAGAGCGGATATGTGATTGCGTTTGTCGGCTTTGTAGCCATGATTGCCCAAGGGCTTTTGGTTGGAAGGCTCGGCATTCTATTCCAACACCGTGAATTGACACTCGTTCGTCACCTGTCCATTGGGCTGGTGCTGTCATTTTGCATGCTGTCGGTCATTGACAACTCTTTGATTTCTGTGTTCACCGTGTTGGTTCCTATTGTGATTTGCGGGACTGTTATCGCAACCACGGTGACTGCGCAGCTCACAAAGTGTGTTGAGGCAAAGGACGTGGGAACTGTGCTTGGATTGGACATGACGGTCGGGTCATCTGTGCGAGTGATTGCGCCTTCCATCGGGGGCATCCTCATTTCCATCGCCCCTGAGTACGGTTTCGCACTCGTTGGTGGTGCAGCGGCATTGCTTTGCGCGTCATTATGGACGAGTTTTTGGTATTTTGAATGGGAACGGATGGATCACGATGCTGCGAAAGCCAGTGGATCCGTACCTGTCGCTCCGGGGGGCTTGGAAGGAAGCAATCATGGAGGCTTGTACAAGACGTAGTGGCGGTGCAACGCGTTGCATTTTCTCGGTCGAAGGAAGAAGCCGCAATCGCCATTTGGTGCTGATTCCGTTTATTTCCAGTAATCAACTATCGGTAGTCTAGAAAATGGATCCAACTTCTGGTGCATCGCAGAGACTGACCGTTGTGCAACGCCAAGAGAACTCGAGACAGAGGTAGCGTTTGGTGCAGACAGCATCAGAAGGCGAAAAGCAATCAGCTTTGCTTGTTCCACGATGACCCTTCGATTCGCGAACTCCAACATGTCCGTGCCCAATGGTGACGGTGATGATCGTATTTCTCTCAATGCGTCTTCTAGAGATAAGCCGAGCTTGTTATGCAGGCAGTGAACAAGAAAGTCTTCAAAACATGCGGAAAACCGATGGACCACTGAACTGAACTGAGAGCTGCCGAGGGCAACCATGCAGTATTTTTCCCACGTCCCGCCCCCGAGCGCAGGAAATCGCGACTTTCGAATGTAAAACTGCTTCCAGAACTGATGTTCCAAGACGGGAAAGCGGCAGCGAATCTTGTCGCACAGCAGCACAGTGACGTACGCGTCCTCAGCAACCGGGCTGTGTACATTGCGAGGAATCGCAGTCAACTGCAAGAACGACTGGTGTTCCTTGCCAAACCACGTACTGCGATCCTGGGGCAACTCAAATGTCTCCACATCGTCCAACGGAGCCCACCCTTCTTCGAAGATGTGAATACTTTCAACTCGCCCACTAAAATCGTGCTCATAATCGTCCAGGCTACCGACGGGAATGGAGCAGCACGCCCGACTGACCGCCACAAACTCCTCTGCAATCAAACTGGAAATCACAAGGCACGTTGATTCCTCCAACAGCAGCTGATGCACATGCGGTAGCACACTACTCTTGGTAAACAACACGCGAATCTGCATTTTCGTGACCCACAGAAGCAGGATTGTCAGATCCTCTGGAATCGATTCGACAGACGCACACAGCATTGTGGTGTTGGAGCCGTCTCCAACCGCCAGGCACTGCGATTTCCAGTCTCTGACCTTGCGCACGACCTGCCGAGGGATGGGAAGCAGGATTCCAGCAAAGACGCTTGAGCGATCGCGACCGGCACCCAGAAGCCGGCGTATTTTGATCTTTGATGCATCGTTCGGAAGCATCGGAAAAGAAATCTGGGACACAAGAAGAAGGTCTTCTCCCTCCCCAAGTTCATCATTGCCACTCAAACTGAAAGCATCCGGAATGAGATTCTCACGGTCAAGCAACAGCGAATCTGCAATCTGGGAGCATATCTGCACGACCTGCTGCAACGTAGACTGGCAATCCGCCATTGTATATCCCTCTCTCGTCATTTGGATTGCTTCGACGGCAAATCGAAGACCAAGATACGCAGTCGAGGCGCATCCCAAGTACTGACATTTCCGAATTGCACGCAGAGAAGCAAGCAAGACGTGCACAACCGAACTCGTGTCCTCACCCAATTCCTCGAGAATCCGCACGATATCGCTGCTGGCTTCGTCACCACAGAACACCAAGGACGTACTGCACAATCGCCGAGCTGCGAGTCCAAGAAGCCTCCGAAGCGTCAGTTCATGACCAACTCGACTCGCATCCACTGCATCTTGCATCCAATCTCCACACCCACCAAGTCACAAAAGCCAATACACCACGATTCCACGGTGCATTGGATGCACTTCAGACGTTTGCATGCATCTATTGTCGTCTTTTCCTATCACCACAGCGCTCTCCCTTTGTTTTTTTTTAATGCAACCCGCTCTCCCACAGTAAGCATCAAGCTGTTGAATAATGACACGACATTATACATACGGGAGGAAGTGTACATAAAACAGACGCGGTCAATACTGGCCGACACCAGCTCGTTTGTTTCACAGGGGAATTCGTGCTTACGCACGCTCGGCCAAAATTCAGCCGGTGACACAGGCTCCGCATTTTCGACACTCTTTAACGCAGCATCCGTAGCCATCTATTCTATCATTCGTTGGTTTCACTTTTAAATTCAAATATGGGCGTGAGTGCGCTGCGATGACGCATTCGCCTACGCCTGCGCCGCTCGATACAGGGCCTCCTAGGTCCCGCAGACCTCCTAAGAGATCACGTGTCACTGCGCCTGCTGCTAGGGCCGCCAGACTCAAAATGCACCCTTCTCAGGAACAACGTGTCACGCTGAGAAAGTGGCTCACCGATTGATCGAGATTGGGAACGGAGCGCGGAACATTTATCTGAAGAACGCCGTGAGGCGTGTTGGGGCCGATCGCCTTCCCGGCAACGGGATGCAAGACTGAATATGCATGTCTATTCGTTGATATGCATGTTCAGTGGATAATGTAGGCGCAGGCTTTCATACTGAATTCATCACAAATGTGAAATGATTCTTCGCAGACTGCAAAAGGAAGATTGAAGAAATCCCCACGTGACCGAAGCGTTGCGCTGAACACTTGTCTTTTGTGTGCCGAACTGTGCACGACGGCAATGGCTGTGTCGGGAGGAGGATGCCTCTGATGATGGTTATGATGAAGGTGGAGGTGCACGCAGTACAAACAACAGCGGAATGTCGACAGCGAGTGATATTGGCGGTTCGACGAATTTGCCTGGTTCTTCGGAATCGGCAACTCGGGAAAAGCCATATTTTGTTTCCGGCTGCTGCTGCGGCGGCGTTTTGTTTGTCTGTTCGGCTTTGTGCTAGCGAGTGTGGCCGAACCCGACCAGAATGGTTTACGATTAACAAAGGGATTAGTGACCGGACCACTGGATGCTCTTAAGGTCGATCCCCTCCTGGACCATCTCCCACAACGGCGACATTTGGCGCAGTCGATCAACCTGCCCGGCACACAACGCAATCGCAAAGTCGACTTCACGTTCCGTAGTAAACCGACCGATTCCAAAGCGAATGGAAGTATGCGCAAGTTCTTCCTCAACTCCAAGTGCACGAAGGACGTACGAGGGCTCCAGCGACGCAGAGGTACATGCAGACCCCGAGGACACTGCAATCCCGCGCAACGCCATCAACAAGCTTTCACCCTCGACAAACGAAAAAGAAAGGTTCACATTTCCGCAATACCGCATTGGATCACCCAAGGGAGGGCCGTTCAGTTGGACGTGCTGAATTCTCTGTGTCATTCCATCGTACAACCTGCGTGCAAGTTTCGTGATGTGAGCAGAGTCTCGCGTCATTTCTTCCTTTGCAACCTTGCACGCTGTGCCAAACCCGACAACAAGCGGGGCAGGAATTGTCCCGGACCGCAATCCGCGCTCCTGACCACCTCCGTGAATAATCGGCTCTAAGCGAACGCGGGGCTTCCTGCGGACATACAACGCACCGATTCCCTTCGGTCCGTAAACCTTGTGGCCTGAGATGGACATTAAGTCGCAGTTCCATTCATTGACATCCACCGGAATCTTCCCCACGGCCTGTGCCGCATCGACGTGGAAGAAAACCTTGTTCTCTCGACACAGCTTGCCAATGGCGGGCATATCCTGAATCGCACCAATTTCGTTATTTACAGCCATGACCGACACCACAAGAGTGTCTGGCTGGATGGAGCGCTTGAGTAAGTCCAAGTCGACAATTCCCGAAGCTGAGACAGGAAGATACGTCACCTTGAACCCTTGTTGCTCAAGATGGCGGCACGAGTCCAAAACGCACTTGTGCTCAATCTGCGTCGTAATGATGTGTCGCTTTTTCTGCCCATAAAACCCAGCAAGTCCTTTGATTGACGCATTGTTCGATTCTGTTGCACCAGACGTAAAGACGACGTCGGTGGGCGACGCACCAATAAGCGTGGCTACCTGTTCTCGAGACTGTTCGACCAGATCCTGTGTTTCCCATCCATACATGTGGGTTCTGGAATGTGGATTTCCATATTGGAACGTGTACAGCGGAATCATCGCATCGAGCACTCGAGGATCAACAGGCGTTGTCGCCTGCAAGTCAAGATAAATCGAGCGGCCCTCATCCGTCGTCACAGAAACAGATGAAGACAAGGAAGTCGAAAGAAGCCGCTTCGAAAGCAAGCTGCTGCTTGATCGAATCACCGATGGAAACAACCGAGTCATGATTTACCTAAAAAGAAAGAAAGAATAAAATCACTCTGAGATTCAAATAAAGGAAACAAAATGACAATGCAAAGGAAAATGACAATGCAAAGGAAAATGAGGCCTCTTTAAAGCTTGCGGATTGCTTGCGAAATTGCGAAATTGCGAAAGAAGTTTTAAAGCCCGACTCTGGAAGTCCGGAGGTTCGAACTACAGTATTTCCCTCCTCCCCGTTCTGCCTCGTTGCTAAGAGGCGGGAAAGCAGTCTCTCTCTCTCTCTCTCTCTCTCTCTATTTTTTTTTTTGTTTTGTTGTTGTTGTTGGTATTCTTGAATTTTTTGGCTTATTTTTTAATTACGGTATTGTTCTTTATTTGACTGTTTGTGTGTGCTTTGTGTTATGTGGATTGCGCCTTGAGCAGCCCGAGTTGGAAAGGGATGATGCTTGCTGAGAAGGTCGAATCGGGTAGAAAAAATGTAAGAAAAAGAGTTCGAAGGGTGTCCGATTATTGGCAGCGAGTAGACGCCTTGTTTCCGGTGCATGTCCACTGCAGTTCATTTTCAAGTCGACGGTTTTTGGAAGAATCGGCGTCTCCAACAAAGAGATTGTTATTTCCTCATGGTTTCGATGGTTTCCAGAACCCTACGTTTGCAGAGGTTGCAAACTTTATGATGGATCATCCAGCTTCGTTCCGCACGGCTTCGTTTATGCTTCCTTCGCAACAACAGGATCCACAGCACCCTGGTTTATGTTCCATCACGGGCTCACAGAATCATAGCTTTGGTATGCTTGCAAATTCAGAGGTTGTTGCGAAGGAATCTTTGCTGAGGAGAGAAATCGACGACCTGGAGAACTTCATTCTTTCATTTTCATCTGCAGAAGGGCCTTCGCAACTCGTGAATCATGCTGATCGAGCATCGCGGCCGCTTGCAAAAGAATGCATGCAAAGGATCGTGAGCGAGACGCAGAAAGCCCGCATTCTCGATGCTCAACAATCGAATGCACCGAGTGCCTTTGATGAGTGTGCGGAGTTCAAAGAGTTTGCGACGAGCCTTTCAGACGGTCTTCGTTTTCAAAGAACTTGGTCCTTGTCCAGACACCCCAAGAGCGCGTCCTTGGCAGCACAAGCGCACGAAGTGGAGGTGCAAGCTGTGATTAGTGAGTCGGACGAAAAGTGTGTTTCGAGGATGCTTGCAGTGGGCAACAAGCCGCTCGTTTTCCTGATTGTTCTCATCGATGCTCTTCATGACCACTCCGCATTCGCGAACCTTAGTACCAAACCAGATGCTTTGCGAGCCGCTCGACGCACGGTCCTCTCGAATTTCTACCAAGGTGGACCGAATCTGCTGTCTACGTTTTCAGCGCTAAATGCGGATTGTAAAAAGCGGATTCGACAAGCAGGCGACACGGCGGAGGAGTCTGCTGGATGTGCTGCATCCGCCGTCGTGGACGCTCGCTTTGATCGGCGGGCGAGTGGAAAGCCACCACCGTCATCGATCAATGATGCTGGACCTGTGCTGTTTCGAAATGTTGACTTCGCGGTGACAAAGCTTGTTATGGATGCCTGGACGCACCCGACAACGGTGTTTCATGAGCATTTCATATCATGTCGCCTACTGGACTAAGATTTCCGTGCTCTGCATGCCACGCTACTTTTTTGTTCCGTTTCCCTTTCCGGTCGTACGACCCTGTTACCCTATTATTGGGTCTAACTTCCCTTTTTGGGTAAAACCGGCAATTCTTTCCTCCAATTCGTCCGGCAATATTTGGAGGGTTTTTGGTTTTGGTTTTGGTTTTGGGCGCTTTTTCAACGTTCTTGTAAAAACAACGACCTTTCCAAACGAGACAAACGTTTGTATGCATTGTTAGTGTGTGTGTGTGTGTGTGTGTGTGTGTGTTTCCTCTCCCCGACTGGATTTGCTTCTTCTTTTTCTTTTTGGCTTCTCTCCCATTGAAGGATTCTTGTGATTGAACATGTTGAATTCAGGCGAAGCAAAGTGGCATGCACTTGCGGATCTGGTGAACCTTGCTACGAATCCGAGTATTGGATCTGCGTTGGTTCAAAAGGCCTCGACGGACGAGCAGCGTGTGCACCTTGCGAGGTCCTGTGAGCGCCGCGATCCCAAAACAGATCAGCTGGATTTGTCCGTGTTGGAAACGCTTTTGTGTCACTCGCTTCGGTCTGAAGTCGACATTGTGCACAGCGGAACCGTTCCGACAGACCCGGAGACTCGGTCGCAGTTTATGATGTTTTTCCGTTGTGCGCTGGAGCAGTATGCAGAGGACTACTGTCGGTCGTTGTTTACGGAGCCACTAATGTATCTCGACTCTCTGTTTAACCGGAAGGATGGCCAAGACCACTCCTTTGCGCTCAAAGCAATGTCAGTGACGTGCAGAATGCTCATGGATGCAGTGTTGAACCAGGGAGAGTCGATTCCGGAGTGGGTATCCAATGTGTTTGTCAGAACGAACCGGCACTGCACACCAATGCTCCCAGTGACGTTATTTTTTGTATCGTGGGTTCTTGGGTCCTTGTCTCATTTTGGGCTGCTCCGTGAACGCTCAGCATGGGTGGAGGGTGTTCCAGAGGTCCTTGCATGTGCGGCAGCAAACTCCAATCTTCCTCTGTCGTCCGAGTATGCATCCTTGAATCCCATGATTCAAGAATACGCAGTCAAGTTTCGATGGTTTTGTCAATCGCTGTGTACGGAAACGAAAGGGCTGTCCCTTCGTCGAGCCAGTTCCATCGTGCTGTATGAAGAAGTTCCCAATTTGTCCGCCATTTCGATGATGCATGACGAGTCTTTCAAAGAAAATGCGCTGCAGCTGTGCAAATTCACGAGGGCATGCTTTATAGTGGAGTGTGCCCTTCCGACAGACCGCATTTCGCTAACTTGGTCTCGGTTCTCGCAGTGGAAGCACTCTGTACTGCTGCGGTCCTCGCCACGCGAATTGTGCACAATGTGGCAACCGCTTGCGATGATGTCGAGCTTTTATAACATTCAAAAACTGCAGATTGTGAAAAAGTCGTTTTTTGACGTTGCAACCGAAATCTTTATGAACTCACCTCTAGATTTTGCATCCATGATGGATCATGTTGGCTGCGTGATCGTTCCGATGTCCTATCTGGCCGTCCAGCGGGAAGCGACCGCCGCCTCGCGCACTTCCATCACAGAGGCGCAAATTCTAAAAGATTTTGGTCGAGATTCCGTTGTGGTGGATGGCACATTGCTGAAGTGTTCTGACAGTGGAGGCGTGGACCTCCTCAAGACCACATTGAAACTGTCGGACTACCTCGAGCTCGCTCCCGTGTCCCGTACTGTCCTCGGTGGAGATGCGTATGATGCGCTCATGTATGTCGTTGGTTCGGCTGTTGCAGAGCGACTTCTGTGGGTTCCACTTGATTCCGGTCCCATTGAGTTATACACCACAGTGGACAGCGGCGGTGACAAGAAAGTCGGGGCTGTTGCTCGAATGGTTTTCCAAGCAAATCTGCTTTCGGAGTCGGAGTTCCGGCTGCGTGACAGTTTAGGATCGTTTTGCGAGTGGGCACGCGCGGAAGTCACTTTGGTGTGCCATGCAATGACTGCGGAGTCGTTTGCAGTCCTCAATTTCTACTCCAGTCACTCGTCCATGTCGTTGGGCGACAGACAGAAGCTAGTGCAGACGTTGTACCACTGCGTTCTCACGGACCACAAATAACCGGCGCTGAATATTATCATTATTGTGTTTTCATGTTTTCTTGGGTCATTTGTTCTTGAACCGCCAAACACACATTTTTTGTTCCTCTTCCAGTGCGTGAAACTGGAACTGCAACCGTGTTTCGCGCTGCCTCACGCATGATAGTGTCGTCGTAGTAGTTAGTAGTCGGTAGTGGTAGTCGCCGTCATCCTCGCAACTGAGCGCTGTTTTTGCATCCCTCCCCCGGCCCTTTCCTTTCCTGCTCTTATTAATATATTTTTCTTAATTATTATTTAGTATTATTATTTCGTTCGAAGTGCTTTGCTGTGTTTCTATTTGCTTGTCGCTCTCGAAACAGAGTCCATCTCCAAAAAACAGCATGCAGCGATCATCCGCAGGTAAAGTGGATGCACCGCCGGAAGGTCCGAGCGATGTGTTCGTCAGCATTCTTGGTGAATCTGGACTAGTTGGACCGTTGTCCACTGATAAGAACAACCAGAGTAACACGGGATCGACTCCTGCTTCCAACCTCACGCCACGTGAATCTTCCAACGCCCAAAGCCGAGAATGGAACGACTATTGACCTTTTTTTTTTTTTGTTTTGAATACAAACGATGTTGTCTCCTTTGTTGTTTCCGCATCAAAATAAAACACGAAGAGCGGGTGCTCGTTGTAACTGCTTGTTCGACTTTTTAATGTCGATTGTTGCATGTTTGTTCCCGGAAGGGAAAAAAACACTGTCCGAGCCACGGTCCGAGGTGGGGGAAAAAGTTCTCTGCGCTTGTCGTACACGTCGCGGCTCCATATGAGCTGCAAGCAAGCGGCACTGTGCCTTTGTGGACTGGCCTGCAAGCTTGTGCCTTGGGGGGTCTCCGGCAGAAAAACGAACTGCGAGATCGTCCAAGATGAGATAAAACGTAACAACCGCAATGCAGAGATGGACTGAAAATGGAGTCGTCGTCTGAGTTTCGTATTCGCCAATTTCGTGAGGAAGATTGGAGTTTTCTTGCACCGCAGCTGAATGGATGGTGGGGCGGTCGTCAGGTTTCTCAGTATTTCCAGCACTTGTTCGCAACGCACTTTGCCAACACATCATTCACCGCAGAATCAACAACGCACGGTGGTAAATCATCGTCGTCATCTTCTTCGTCACCCTCCAACACAACGCAGATCGTGGGATTCATCTGCGGATTTGCCTCTCCGGCGAAAAAGGGACATGCGTACATTCATTTTGTGGGCGTGGATCCAGCATTCCGCAAACAAGGGCTTGCTCGGCAACTGTATTCGCGCTTCTTTGAGCTGATCAAAGCAGAGCCGTTTCATTGTCACACTGTGAATTGCATTACAGCTCCTGTCAACAAGACGTCAATTGGATTCCACAAGGCAATGGGTTTTTCGCTGCTGCACGGAGACGGAATCGACGCCTCCGACGGCTCCAGCTATTTCCGAGATTATGAAGGACCCGGTCAAGACCGAGTCATTTTTGAGAAACGAATCTGATCAGATGCGTTTCTCAAAAGCAGCGAACACTGGGGAGTGGGGAAACAAAAAGAAGACTGTATGAGCGTTTGGCTTCTGTTCTCTGTCAGATACCGCTGAATAGTAACACGTCATTGTCATGCATACGGAAGTATTCATAAACAGGCACGGTCAGTACTCTGGTCGACACTGGCACGTTTTGTTTCACAGGAATTCGTGATACAGGGCCTCCTAGGTCCCGCAGAACTACCACGTGTCACTACGCCTACCGCCTCTTCCTCTCGTATCTCCAGCTGCATCAATCGCTGCAACTGAGGACACGAAAGCGCCTGCTGCTAGGGCCGTCAGAATCAAAATGCACCCTTCTCAGGAACAACGTGTCACGCTGAGAAAGTGGCTCACCGATTGATCGAGACTGGGAACGGAGCGCGGAACATCTATCTGAAGAACCCGTGAGGTCTGTTGTTTTTAATCGATGATTCCTCCGCCGCGGCCTCTCTCCTCTCTCTCTCTCTCCTCTCTCTCCTCTCTCTTTGTGTGGCGCACACCATTGCCAATCAACAGAATCAACGCAATATCCGCTCGATTGACAACAGAGAATGAACGAATGGATTAAAAATGCGGAATGGCAATAAATGAAGCTCGTTGAAAATCCCTAGTTTCCCATGGTTCCCAAAGTCCAGACGGTTTCTAACGAAAGCACTAATTGATCTAGTAGAGAGCTCTGATGACAGAAAAGGTCGTTTCTGTTTTGGGGTGCGGACACCCATGGATGTCCCACTCAAAAGAGGAAATCCAAAGAAATCTGCTTGAGGCGCAGCGTGCGAGCCAAATTGTTTTGGAAAGGTGTTCGTTTGAGGATAGTGCTCGTTTGAGGACAGTGCTCGTTTGAGGATAGTGCTTTGACACTGCTTCGTCGGGATCGTCGACTTTGTTTCAAGAAGAAACGTTCTGAGAAGGGTGGAAAGTATTAATCCGGTTTTCTCTCTTTTTTCTTGTTTTTTCTTGTTTGTTTTGAATCATCGGAAAACGCAGGTTCGCAAACACTCGCTTTCGCTTCTAAAGGTAATGTTGATTTGTCGTTGCATTCAATAGGGAGGAAGAGCAGCAGTGGTAGTAACAGTCACAACAGTCATAATTATAGTTTGTCGTTTCTCGCCAGGAAAGGATGGATCTTGTGCTTAAGGTTCGAAAAGGAGACTATGTGATACTTCCTTCCAAAGAACTTCACAAACGGTATGCATCGAGTTGTTCTTCGTCTCGGCACTCGTCTCGGGCATCAGGATCATATTCCGTGTCAGCCTCGGAAGATGCACTGGTCATGAAGAGGAAGTTTGATTTTATTGATGCGGTCACAGACGAAGACGAAAGCGTGGCATTCTCGATGCTCGAAGCAACGTCGCCAATGCTCAACAATGAAGCTGTCGAAGCTGGTCTTTGCGTGGCTTGCTGCAGGAATCAGATTGGTTGGCTGAAGCGGTTTGCGTCTGACGAGCGAGCGAGGAATGCACTGGACGACGGAAGAGCTCTCGCGTGCTGTGCTTATTACGGGTCTTTGGATGCGGGTCAGTACCTGCTGTCAGATGAAGTGGAGCCACCAGTCGATCCGTGCGCAGGGGAGATGTTTGCTGTTGAAATGGCTGCAGAGCAAGGTCAGACTGCTTTTTTTGCGCTCCTGCTTCATCATCCCAGATTTGCGGAATCGCTCAACAATGTAAATCGGCTGTCGAAGTCACCGTCTACACTAGCGAAGTCACAGAGGTCTTCGGCAGCATCGATGTCTTCTGTTGATTCCGCACTGCGACACACGCCCGTTCGCGACACGCCGTCGATCCCACGGTGGAATCGCATTTGGAGAGCCGCTGTGTTTTACGGACATCTTGACATTGTCAGCGTACTGCTGGGCTGTGAGTTTGTGCCCGTTGACGACGAATTTCTGACATGTGCTGCTGAAACGGGCCGTGTTGATTTCCTGAATCTAGCACTGTCGCATCCGAGGAGTGCGCACTTGAGAAATGGTGCGTCGTTGCTCTCCGAGGCGTTGAGCTGTGCTGCGTCGTCAGATCATACAGAAGCTGTTGACAGATTGCTGTGTGAGGATGGATGCGACCCAACGTGGAACGGACTTCAAGCACTGCGGGATGCGATTCACGGAGGATGCATTGAATCGCTGCGACGGATACTGAACGACTCTCGTGTTAGTCCATCGGCCGACGACAATTCCGTTTTGCGAGCAGCGGTGGACCATTGCGATCGCACCATCATCGACCTGATTATCACGCATCCTCGATTTGACGCGTCAGTCGCGTTGCTTCCCATGGTGGACATGTGTGTCATCTTGCAGGATTTCGACACGTTGAATGCAATTCTGGCACATCCGTCACTTCCGCGAGAGAGTATTCAAAGCACGTTGAGGCACGCAATTCGTTCCGCGTGCGTATTTGGGTCGCGGAAGGCTCTCGAGGAGCTCATTGAAGACACTCGGTTGTCCGATAGCGATTCCCGGATTGTGCGTCTGCAGTGTGCGGCGTGGAAAGGCGACATTGGGGTTGTGAAGGATCTACTAGCCGATTCGCATTTGGATGCTGGTGCTGATCGGTCGGAGTGCTTGGTCTTTGCTTGTGCGCAAGGCCATGCCGATGTGGTGGAGGTATTGCTGCAAGACTCGCGCATCGATCCGTCGTGCGGAGGTTCGAATGAAGCGATTGCCAGAGCGTGCATGGCCGGTGATCGCCAACTTGCCATTGTGAAAATGCTGCTGAACGATGCGCGTGTGGATCCGTCTGCTCGAAATAATAAAGCCTGGAGGGCCGCGCTGCGAGCGTTTCCTTCGGATGCTCTTCGAGAATTGCTGTCGGCGGACGAACGCGTCGCACGGGCACTGGAAAACAGTGACAGCGAAGATGAGTATTCTGATAGTGAAGATTGCACTTGCTGAAGCACCAACATTTCGCAGTCAACTGCTTGTCCCATAATTTAAATTAAAAAAAAATGATGCTCCATCTAAATTAAGGTGAGGAGCAGGCCCCATCACGCCGTCGCAGAGGTTTTGTTTTTGACGGATAAATGCTCCGCTTCATCGTCGATTCGTGTACGCGTCCCACTGGGAAAAGGGAAGAGGGGGAAACGTCGTGAAAAAATCATTTCGCATGATGGAAAAACAAAGTTCCGATACAATCCTGTTTATGGACAGCTCAGCTATGCTTGATGAGTTGGTTGACTGCTTGAGCGTTCTTCTCGAACAGAGAGGAATCGGGTGTCCCACTTGGGGAACACTCGTTTGTACAAACACATTAGAATGGTGTCATTGCCCTTCACAAGCTTGTCAAATCGACACTTCATATAGCCGTGCGTGCCGACAGGTTCCTTGATGTGGCCGTGGAGACCCATCTTGGTTCGAAGTTCGACGGGCTTGAACCAGCGAATATCCTCGGGATTGAAAAACATGAAACGCACAACTGCATGTCTCTTGTAGATTCGAAAAGGATGACCAGAAAGGATGACACGTTTCAGGACAAGACGATTGGGATCCACGGACATCAAGGAACCAGTGGCCACTAGATTCGACAATTGTCCAGATTCATTCCGTTGAAAGACCAAGGTCGTCGTTGGGACGAACGTGACCGGCATATAAGCAGACGCACATACATAGCCGCCCTCAGGAAGGTACCTCTCGAAGCGGGATTTGTCCCCGCGAGGATTGATCTCTGAAAAAATAGGATGCACCACGAAATTTCTGAACCCGCAACAGAAAACGAGTTCCGTCTTGGATTTGATGATATCTGTGCATTGTGGGAAACGCTCGATGCGAAAGTGCAACATAGACATCTTCTGTTCATGTCGGTTGAGCGAGGACAGGATCACAGGAGAGTTCGAATTTGCGAGCGCATCAACATCCCGCGGATCAACGCCTTGTAAATGAATCTGGACGTACGTCCCGTCGCGAATCGGGAATTCATGGACAAGCTGCAGCGCTCGGCTTTGAGAATGCTTGAAGTTCTCGAACTGGAAGATTCTCGCATAATCTCTTGGAAGATTCTCCATAGGATCCCATTTCGAAAATCGGAAAGACTTGAGACCACGATAGCGAGCAAATCGCATGCGGCAGGATTGGCCGAACGGCGTATCAACTTCGTCGGGGAACTTCTCGTGGTCCTCGACCTGCTGCATGTACTCTAAGCGTTCCGCTTCCAATTCTTCCGCAGTCTTCACAGCCTGCATCGTGTCATCATCATCATCAGTCCTCTTTGACGCTGAGCCTCCAATCAAGTTTTGCTTGAAATGCTTGTCCATATCAAGTCCGGCACCTTCAACACTATCCTCGTCATCGCTGTCTTCTCCGTCATCTTCCGCTTCCTCCTCTTTGATGGATCCGTCTTCCTCCTCCATTTCGTCAATCAGATCATGTCTTCTCGGAGTGCCATCTGCATCCTCAACATCCTGCATTTCTTCATCATCATCATCCTCCTCCTCCTCCTCATCACCATGGATGTTGTCGTCGTTCCCACCTTCTGCATCGTCCGCTTCCATACTATGGTCATCGGCTGCCCGGTCTGCATCTTCATCATTTTCCTTTTCGTCGTCCGAGATCCAAGCAGCTTGGTACTCTGACACACCCTTTGGAATCTTGCGTCTCTTGACCGATCCCTCGATGATGCGGGCGAGTCTCTTTCGCTCTGCTTCCTTGTACTCTTCTTCTGTGGGCCACGTTTGCTCGCCGGCCATCGGATCCAGCTCATTTTCAGCTTGCAGCGATTCCTGGGATTGCGCAGAGGGGGCATCCAAGATGGCTCCATTCGCACATGTGATCCGAGAGCACTGGAATGTACCGATTCTCGAAACATGGAATAGTTGATTCGCAGAAATAGAGGACCCGCGGATGAATCCTCCAAACACCACGGCACCGGTATGCTCGTCAACTGTGACTGAATCGACTAGCATATATCCATTTCGCTCTCTCCAGTGTACACTTCGAAGTCTCACCGAGGACAGCCAGCGGAACATTTGCGTGACGTCCGCCGCGGAATCCGCCGAGACCACCCTCACTTCTTCCGAGTACGTATTCTCTAAAATCTCCTGGATAATCTTCTTCATGTCTCCCTGCAACTTTTTCTGCACTTGCTCAATGCCCTGGATGCATCCGATCACTGATGGACAACCTTGTGCAAGCAAAATTGTCGAAATATGCCTGCAGTCGTCATCAAATCCAGTTCCAGGAACAACGGCAATCACCACATCTGCAACTTTCGCCGCAGTCATGATGTCCATTTGATCGAATTTGACTGCGACGATGGAAAACGAGTGTTTCCACTGCTTTGCATTCACCGCGTACGGACCGTAGGCAGACTGTGTGCTGTTGGGCTCCGCAGGATAAACGTCCAGCATTGCCTTCAGCACCGGCAGAGCATCAACGGTCGGAGAAAGCGGAACAATCGCAACAACCCGAGGAGGCCCGCCAGCAGAGCCAATCCGTTTGGCCTCTGCAGCTTGTGCGATCTTCGTTTTCCGGATTTGCACCGCCTTGTTTTTCCGGTCTTGCTTGGACGTACTCCGATTCGCACTCTTCACATTTGTTCGGCGCATCTGCGATGGCATGCGTCCGGAAGCCTTGGCTGCTCGATGACCTCCCATTCTCAACAATGTCAATAATATTAATAATAATACCCAAAAAAAGAAATAAAATAAAAAGGAAAAAAGAAAGCTAGTGTAACTCTCACAGCTGTCCTTCTTTCCAAATATAATCTATCAATGAACGGACGAGGCGAAAAACGGTCTAATGGAAATCCAGGTCCCAATAAAACAACAGCACGTAATAAAACAACAACAACGGAAACCGCGTATTGAAACCTTCAGTAAAAAAGCACTCCGGCAAGATGAGCGAAAGTTCCAGCATCCAGCATCACTCCGACGATTTCGTGTGCCGTTGTTTGCCCCGATCTACAGTATGCGATTTTGCCTGACCAGCGAAGTGGGTTCACGATGAAAGAGTCGGTAAATCGAGAAACGATGGCCGAGTGCCCACGAGACCATCAGACAAGTTAGGACAGAGTAGGATAAGGTCAGGCCAGGGTCAGGGGTCAGAGGTCAGAGGTCAGGGAATTGCATGAAACCATGACGTTGACAGAAGTGGCTGCGAGTGTAAAACCGCTTCATAAGGAAATGGATCGGAGACCGAGTCTAGTATATGTCGATGTTTCGTTTCCTGAAGCACAGGTTTTAGACCAGCTGGATTTCCGAAACTATTATACTGGATCCATTTCAGTGTTTGCTCGGATTTCCTCTTCTTTCCAGTCGCCTTTGCCTTCGCAATCGCAAGCTGCACAACTGGAATGGACTCCAGTTGTCGAAAATGTAAAGTTGATGAGCAATCCGCACATGGAATTGGATGCTCAAAAGGTGGTCCATATTGCGGTTCATCGCGCAGAGCCAATTCGAGAACTACGGATCTATCTTTTTCAGCCTTCCCCATTCTGGAAGGAGTTTCGGATCTCACAGATCAAATGCTTGCGAAACGATCTTTCGTCGTTGGAGTCGATTAAGGAGAAGGGAACGGTAATGAGCACATCTTTACGGTCTCCATTCAGCATGAGTGGAAACACTTCTCCACGAGGTACATCAACATCAGTGGGAACAGGACCGCTTGCAGGAATGCATCCTGCATGGGCTCACTTCGCTCAGGCAGTGGGCAAGATGAACGACGCGTCCACAAGACACGAGAAACTAAAAGAACAGGTCACAGTGACTGCGCCGATCGCCTTCCAGTCGCCAACCGACGAGATTATTGATCTCATCATGGCCAAGTAGCGAGGCACTGCACGGTTCTAGTGCCACTTTGAACTAGTTCGCAGAGAGCTCTTTGTACGCTTTTTGGAGAGCGTAAAAAGCAGGTCTTGGCTGCGCTTGCTTGTCAAGGACGCCCCAGTTGTCGTCAATTGCTCCAAAAAGTTTTGCGAAGCGTGTGCGGACGTAGTTCCAGTGATTAGGTTCGGCCATCCAAAGTGCAATTGGAATCGCGTTGCTATCGAGATACGCTTCTCCAACGAGCTTCATTGCCTCTGCATCGTCCAGGGTAAAGTAGCCACCGGGAGGAATCATGCCAGCAGTCGGCGTTGTGCTGAACCAGATAACCCCGGACCCGCCTGCCCTTTGGATTGCATAGACCGTCTGGTATGCATAGTCTGCTTGATTGCCATCTGAGAAGTTGAGATACATTGAAAGCGACTTGTTCGTCTGCAATGACTCGGCGACAAGCGGATACCCAGTCTCCATCACCAGAACTTGTTTGGTGGGCATTCCGAGCTTGGAGAGCGCCTGCCTGCACAGCTGAACACGCTCTCCGACAATTTCGGGATGAATCGGCTCTGCAACCAACATGTTTGGATAGGCATCAATCGCAATGAAGTCCAGCAAGTGCGCCCACCAGTCCAGAGCATCCAGATAAAATCCAGGCAAGAATGCGATTTCATGGAACTTTTTCGAAATGTCCGTGTGGAAATTCATCGTGACTTGGGACTGAGGGGACTCGGTCAGCACGGCTTCACGCAGCACCTCCAAGACCGTCGTCAAAAACTTTGGCTCCCTCCACACATTATTCGCTATTTTTTCAATTCGCTGGCCCGCGAATCCTGCAAGATATGCCTCATTGAGCTCGTTCTCAATCTGCCACAAGCGAACATTGTACGGTGCGGCAGAGTATCGCCGCGCAGTCGCACGTGCCACAATGTACATGTAGCCCAGATACACCTCGACTCCCACAACATTCGGATCAAACAACTCTTCTGTTCCATTTCGATTGATTCTAGGAAGCCCAAAGACAGTTCCTTCAAACACTTCAATAATCGGCGTAATGCTTCCTGTTTGCACCACCGATCCAACATAATGGTCCATCGCAGCCCAGTTCTGCGCACTGCTCCATTCCGAAATTAAAGACAGATTCGACCGAACCTTGTCCACTGTCATCAACGGATTCCACTCGTCCATTCTGCCCTGTGTATACCGCCACAGCACATACAATCGCGCATGCGTGCTTCCGAGCTGCACTGCTGCCGGGAGATCCGACAGGCTCCCAGACACACTTGTCCCGACCCAAAACGACCCGTCTGCACTGCAAATCACTCCAAGGAGCGACAATGCTGCCAGAAACAGCCCCATCGCTCTCATTCTATTTCTTCTTCTTTCTCTTTCCTTCTTATTCGTTCTCTCTCTAACCCCAAGAAATATACTTGTATTGTCATCGTCGCCCAAACGTGTCTTTTTTTGAAGGTGTTCAGTAACTCCTGTTGGCACTACGGCCGTGTAGGCACTCGGAAGTGCAGACACGAGCAGGTTTTTATAATTTATAAAACCTACGATATTTTTTTAAGCACGAAAACAAGGCTTTGTGTGTGCATGTGTGTCCTTTTCACTTTTTATTTTTTTGGTCTTCTTGTTTTTCTTGCTTCCCCCCTTCCATCTGCTTGCCGAACCGAGTAGAAGTGGCAAGACGAGAGAGCAAAGGAATAGTGGGTGATGTTTGAAAGAGTGGAGGATTTTGAGACGTTCGAGCTTACTGGATGCCATAAAGGGGCAGTTCTCTCGCTTTCTTTTCTGGGTGCCGATTCAGCATTGCTTGCAGCGGCCTCTGCGGACAAGTCAGTTTCGTTCTGGAATCTTGCTTCTCCCTCCTCCTCGTCGTCGTCGTCGTCGTCGTCGTCGTCGGTCTGGACACCGCTTGCAACTTTACATGCGCACAAAAGCGCGGTGACACAGATTGTGTCCGTCAGCGAGTCGTTGTTTGCGACAAGCTGCGCGGATTTTTCGGTTCGATTGTTTGATATCGAGTCGTTTTCGACGATTCGCAGGTTCCAGGGCCATGAAAAGATCGTAAATTGTGTTGCGACAGTGGATGCAGAACAGTCGGTGCTGGTTTCTGGATCAGATGATGGGTTTGCGTGTGTGTGGGAACCGCGGACGAAAGGACCAGCGCTGCAAATTCGGCATTCTGCAAGTGGCATTCAGCCGTCGGTCACCGAAATACCGGTGCTGGCGGTTTGTGCAGCGGCTACCATAGGGGCGTCTTCGGAGGCGGAAGCGGTTGCGACGGAATCTGAAAAAGTCGGCTCAGTGAACACGGGGTCGATTCAGGAGTCATTGGTTATTACCGCTGGAATCGATGGGATGTTGAACGTGTATGACATTCGAAACCCATTCGTTCCGCTGCATTCGCTGCACGGTCACTCAGATGCAGCATGCGGGCTAGCGAGGAATCCGATAACCAGGTCTGTCGTTTGTTCGCGATCCTTTGATTCAACGGTGCGGATATGGGATCTGAGTTCCGCGGATCCTCTTGGATCCTCACTTTGGTTCAACCATCTCGGCTCGGGCATTGATCGTTATCCGGTGCGCGCTTCATGGAGCTCCGACGGACGCATGATTGCGACTGCAAGCGACAACAACCTTGCAATTCTCGATACAGTGTCACATGCACCGGATGCAGTGCTGCCGGGCCACAAGGGTCTTGTGACCGATGCTCGGTTTTCGTCAGACGGAAGGTGGATCGCTTCGAGCAGCGTTGACAGGTCGATTGTGGTTTGCAGGATTGCAAAACCATTGAGTATTCTGTAAGAAAAGGAAAACATGCGCGGATATCTGACCTACAGCCTCATGAAATGGTTACCGATACTTTTACATGTTAGAACGCAGTTTTGTGTGCGTTTTGCGCTATTTGACAATTGTCCACGCCGCTGGTCGGATTCGGGTTGCGTGAGCAAGCAGTTTTTTTTTCCTGCTCTGGTTTTAGTAAGTAGCAACACCGGCCTGGCGGGCGAGCTGCTGCACAAGAGATCGTGTGCCGGAAAGCATGTTTGCACGATCCACGTACATGCGTATCCTTTTTGCAAATTGGACGAATTCCGGATTTTCGTCGGAGCGAAGGCGCTTTCGATTGGCATGCAGTTGTTCCAAGCGTTGATCGAAAGCCTCCTTTTCGCGAAGCGCGGTGACGAGCACGGCACGGGCGTTTGCCAATCTTTTCATTTCGCGATCCTCGATTTCTGTTCTTCGAGTGTCGCAATCGTCACGGATAAGCTCGAACGCGTTTGCCTTGCTGTGCACTCCGGTTTCCAGTACTGACAGTTCGTACTGCTTTGCCTTGATCAGTTCTTGCGTTCTGTGTATCTGCTCACGAACGGCGCACTCCTTGTCATCCATCTCTCGCTTCATCGACTGCATTCTGTACTCTAGATCGTCGATCTCCTTCTGCATCGCCATCTGCGTTTCTGCGGGCTTGTCGATACTGGATCCTGTTTTTGTGATTGCCGCGACCGCAAGGTTGTACGATGACTTCAGCTCTGCGATCTCTGCATCCACTTTGGAGGCTTTGTGGAGTAAAAGTTCTTCCTGTTCTTTCGAGTTTTTCAGCTGTTTCGCCACCAAGGTGAGTTCCTCTTCTAGCTGCCGAATCCGTTCCGTCTCTCGAATTTCCTGGATGTACAGATGGTGTTCAGCATTCTCGTTGGCGACAGCGACCTCATCCAAACTGCCGGGATGCTTCTGGATTGCAGGTGACGCGGGGAAGTCGTGCGATGCAGGGACCGAAAGAACAGGCGCCGAAGGAGCTGGAGGCGAAGCGGGCACATCCATGGAATCCGGAAACATTTGCTGTGACGCGGATTTTGCATTGGGAGTACGTGCGAGTCGCTCACCTGCCAACCGAACCTTTGCAACCGGCTGCGGAGTCGCAGGAGGTGCGTTTTCCTTGTCTAGTCGAGAAGGCGTTCGCACAGCACGTGGTGGTTTTTTCGCGGATACCGGGGTCTTTGGTGCGTTCATTGACGACGACTGCATCGCAAAACCAGCTGTGGAGGTCGGAACATCTGTCATTGGTACGCTGGAAGAATTCTGACTTTGGAGAGGTTGATAATTCTGCAGTGTGCTGGAGGTGACAGCAGCAGATGATGACGAAGAACTTGACGGTGCTGGTGCTGATGCTGATGCTGACGCTGGTGCTTGAATTGGAGTTCGTGCAAGAGAACGCCCTGGCCGCACGGGCTCCACCTGCTCACGTCCCGGAGTCCGCGGTGCATCCGAAGCACCCGATGCGCTCGAACTGGAATTCTTGGTCGGCGTTCTCATAATCCTGGAAGCCCTTGGCTGGAACGGATTCTCTGCAGCTTCAAAGTTCAGCGCATGCACAACGTTTTGCGACGGCAGCGTGTCTCGCTTGACGGGTGCGTGTTTCTTTGCCGACGCAGAGTTTCCACCTTCCCCTTTTCCTTTCGAGTTGGAGTTGTGTAGACTATGGGCTTTCCCACTTGGAAGCTTCCCATGGTGCTTTGTTTCGACCTTTTCCAACAGCGACTCGACAGCACGAAGGACTTTCGATCGCTTGTTCTTCTTGTCGAGGTCCTCCACAGACGAAACGTAGTGTCCAAGTTCAAGGATTCGCAGATTTCGGAGCAGATTCTTTGACGAAATGGCCTCGGATATGGATGTTGCATCCCATCCCATTTCTGGATCGTACTTTTGAAACACAGTCCCAAACAGATTCAAAAAGTCTGTTCGCGACGGATCTGCACTGATCCGTTTAATGAGCTCTGCATCACAACCAATTTTTTTCAAACGCCCGTTCAAAGCATCATCCATCTTCCCTCTTTCTTTCTTCCTCTATTCTCTCTCTTTTCTCTCAACAAAGACTGCAAAAGCAAAATATGAAAAATCACACACAGCCAGAATTTCGGCAACACACACAAGCGACAGGAGAAAAAGCAAGCTTAGAAAACAAAAACCCACACACACCGATTGTAAGTTTTTAACGGTCCCTTCTGAAATTGAGACCAGAAGTTTCCCGAGTTGATGCTTCTTTTGTCTCGTTTTTTTCCTTTGCTTGAAAGCGCAAGGAATCGAATGTTCTTCTATCATCCTCTAATGAATATTTATTAGATATCAGAAGAAATGGCAGATTCTCGAAATCCGCGTGTGGATACGTTTATTCATCATTCTCTGAACCGCGTCGAGGCCTTTTCGAGTTTTGTTTACTGGATGCGCCGAAACCGATCGGAGTATGTGACGTTTTCAAACACGGAGAAGCTCCAAGCACGCAATGAGATTCGGAAGCACGTCGACGAAGCACATCCGCCAACAGCAAAGATCTATCGGTTTCTAGAACTTGACGATGCGTTTGAAATCGAGTTTGTCGAGCTTGTCGAGAGTCCACCGGCAACGCTGCACGAGCTCAAACGAGCGCTTTTGGCGGAGTTTCGAAACTCGGAACCATGGCCTGCGACAGAGTGGGAAGGCAAAATTGTCGTTGTTTGGCCCGGGGACGCAAATCCGGTCTAGACAGTAGGCACACCACACACAGGACACACATACTTACGCGGAAATACAATACAATACAACACAGTGAAATACTTGCATGCATTACGTTTTCTCGTTTTTTTTTGTTTTCTTCATATTTTTTTAAATTTAAATATTTTTCTTCTTTCATCCACAACTCAAATAGCGAGTGTAGATTAAGAGAGTTGGTCGACTAGATTTCTATAGATGTGGAATGCGGAAGGTGCAAAAGCAATGCTTTCTGCGAGAACCCAGTCTCTGGATGCAACCGAGAACAGGCAGAAGCTGATTCTCGAACCAAACATTGCGTATGCCCAGTTCCCCTTTTCGTCTCCAACATCAATCCGAATGTTCGGTTCCAGTACTATCTTCTGGAACTGCGACACATTGAACAAGAGTGTGCTTTTCTCATCAATGGGGCGGTAATAGGAGGCGGTGTGGGGCTGCAGAATCAGAATGCCTTCAACTGGGGGCACACGAAGCATGGTCGTCGATGACACTACTCTTGTCACAGCTCCATTCGAGTATGCATCTTGAACATTTTCGCTGTCTTCTTCCAAACGAGGTCTCTTCAAGGACATTGTGTTCGCGTCGTCTTCGCGTCAATGAACACAACAAGTGTACACTGGTATCCGAAAGTACGTCGCCTCCAGTGATTCCGACCGTCGTTTGTGCTGCATACGCACGTGCAGAACTGCTCTTGTGAGTTGGGTTGTGGCGTTTCTTTTCTGAAATTACGACTGGGATCACGAGCAGCACTTCAAAACGATTCCAGGTAGGTTTTAGCAGCAGCCAGTGGCAATTGTCATTTACTGTCTCTCTCCCTCCCTCCCTCACTCGTTCGCTCATTCGCTCATTCGCTCATTTGTTATTCTTCATTTCCCATTCATTGGCGGTAGTTTGTTAGCGTGGGGTTTTACGCAGTCGAACACCCGTGTCGGCGTCGGCATCGGTCCGTAAGAGGACAACGGACACATCTCAGTCCATTTCTTCAACAGTTCTCTTGATCCCGGAGATCGCACCAGCATCGGCAGCAACGGGTCTGAGCTTCTTCAGATATGCCAGAACAAATTCGCCGATCCACGGGACGTTCTTGTACAGCGGCAAGTATGTTTTCGCAACATGCTCGAACAGCAGAGGACTTCCTTGTTCGTCCGCACGAACCAGTAGCTCAGGAAAGCGCACGTATACGGACTCTCCGAGCTTCAAATGCGCTGCATTGCACAAGTGGACAATGAGCGGGCTTCCATGAAATGTCTGCAACTTGCGGTTCTTGTTGCCTCCAGCTTTCAAGTACATGTCCAAACACCGCATTAAAAACAATCCTATGATTTCGCTTTTTTGGCGAGTCGATCGGAAGCCGGAACGACTGGCGTGCTTCAAGATCTGCATGACCGCAATGTTGGATGCCACGTCGAAAGCTTCAACGTCCGAAGGGAGCCCCGTCAGAAACTCTGCGAGCTTATTGAACTTTCCAGTTTGCGCATATACACTAATCATATCGAGTGAATCAACCGAATGTAATACATGAAGCTTGGGAAAGGATGCTAATGCAGCATCCACCGTTCTGCAGTACAGATTCAGCACATCAATGTCGACTGGTTTCTCCTCCTGCTCTTCCTCGTTCCCCTTCCCCTTCCCCTTCCCCTCCTCCTCCTCCTCCTCCTCCTCCTCATCATCATCATCATCATCATCATCAGCCTTCTCCACTTCTGCATGTGTTGGTACGGTTTCTACACGGCTCGTCGAAATCTTTGGAAAAGAAGAAATGACGGCAGAAAAGATATGATCGAGAAATATCGATGAAGAAGGGACGTCGACAAGGGGTGCAGCATCCGGACGAAACGTCATGACGAACTCGATCAGCTGGACAATATAGTCGAATTGGCGAAGTTTTAAGAACTGATTCACGGCTCGCACAACAAGCCGTCCTACATGATCGAACTTTCGTGATAAAAACGTCTTGTTGATAAGCGATCGGTAAGACTGATATGCTTCATAGTACGACTTGGACACAATCAGCGAATCAATCTTTTCGAGCTGTGAGTTTAGTGTTGGCGCTGGCCGTCCTGTGCTTACGGTCGCCGATGTCGACATTTCCTCTCGTCCTTCTTGTTCTTCTTTGGTTTTATTCAGCTGTTCCGGTCGTTCGGCAAATTCGAAAACCCAGAAAAGAAGACCATGGAAGACGAGAGTGCAGCACTGTTAATCACATGAGCACTTCCCATCAAACCCATGAGATTATGGATATGGACTACAGTAGGAATTCTGCAACTTTCATCCCCCCCCGATTGCTCGTCTTGTCGCATGCTGCTGCATTATCCGAGTGAATGCTTTTTAAACAGAAAATAATAATAATAAAAATACAAAAACAAAAAAACAAAAGATATATATGCTGCATTGGAATAGGTGCAGAAGGAGATTGATAGGAGAGGAGAAGAATAAGAGAGTGGGTAAAAAGGTTCAAAATGAAGAAAAGGTGCATTTGGGGGTTGGGATGGGCGCTTTTCTGTATGCTTGTTTTCCAGAATGCGGTTGCATCGCGATCGCCAACGGTTTGTGAGCTGCTCGTGTTGGAGTCTCAGTCGTGGTCGATTCCATTCAAAAAGATTGGAAATACGTTCTTTATTTCCGATACGGACGATGATGGAGTGTTCCTCAAGCGCCTGTGGAACAGCTCTGCAATTGCTTCCGGTTCGGATTTGCACAGAATGCTGATGACGAAAGCACATGTTCATCTCAACTTGTCGCTTTCAGAGGCACCGATTAGTGTCTTCAATGATTCCCACTGGAATGGCCTGCTGTCCAGCGGTCCCTCTTCTGCGATTTCGTTCGCGGATGAGATTGCGGCGAATCATAGTTTTACTGTAGTGACTGCGTTTTCGCAGACGTGCAGCATATGCTTGGAGCACCTTCCTCACATCATCCAGGCCTCGACGTTCTTTCCGTCGCATGTGTGCTCGATTGCGATTGATGTCTTGCGAAACGATCAGATCCGCACCCTGCTCAAGGTTATAGAGTATCCGAGTGTGTACTTTCTGCTTGATGGAACCCTGAAGACTGCGTACAGTGATGCGTTGGCGACGGCTCCTCTTGTGCGAGCGGTTTGCGACTTCGCCGTGCATGTGCCTGGCGTTGCTTTGGAACACATGAGCAACTTATCAAGCACCGAGCTTGAAGCCCAGAAGCGGCAATTGGTGGAGCTGGACATCATTCGAGAAGGAGATACAGTGTTTATGGTTTTCGCGGTTCTGGGTCTCGTGTTCAACGTACTCTACAAATTCATCCCGTACGTTCGAGCAAAGCTGAAAAGAGAGTAACAGACGACAACAAAACAAACAAAAAAAAGAAAAAGAAAAGAAAAGAAAAGAAAAACGTGATTCACAGTTGTTTTTCGATGGATGACTCGACAGGGAGCATTTTTTCAACTGTCTTCTTCATGTGGACCACCGTTTGAAAATGCGTACCGCACCTTGCGTCAAACGACACTGCGATCCGATTCATGGATCGGGAATCCAGCGCTTTCAACTGCATCGAGTGCGAAACTACGAAAATGCTTCCGAATCGCGATGTGAGGTCCCAAAACATGTCCAGGATCGCGAGCTGACCATTATCGTCGAGGGAATCAAATACCTCATCAAGCATGAGGAACCGCGGCTGGAAGGTAGCGTTCAGACGAAGAACTTCGAAGAGCGCAAAAAGAATGCACAAATCCACTCGCTTTCGCTGGCCTGCACTTCGCTTTCCAATGTCGCCAAGAAGCTTCAGCTGCGAATCAAGTTTGACCGTCAGCGGAATTGTCGTGTTGCGAAACAACAACGCAGAGTATTCTGCTAGAATTTTGTTCAGCGTCTCGACAGCGGACTTGAGAATGAACGACCGCAGCGTCGCTGGGACGTCTGCGTTCGGTCCAGAAGATTTTCTTCCTCTATCAAGAGCTTCCATCCAGAATTCAAGCTCATTCTTCTTGTCAGCAAGGTCTGAGACGGCCGTTTCTTGTGTGGAAATGCGAGACGCCTCATCCCTGGATTTTTCCAACAGCGTAGACATCTGCGAGTTGGTTCGCCGCACTTCATCCTGCAGGAATGTCAACCTTGCTTGGGCTTTACTGAGCGAAGTGAGTGTTGCCTGGAAATCCGAAAGCGCCTGTTTGTTTCGTGTCTGAATTTCAGTAAATCGGCGTTTTCGCAATTCCGCAATGCTTTCATGTCGCTGCGGCTGTGGCTGTGGCTGTCCCGCATTCTGGATGCATTGCACTGGAGTTTCATTGCCATCAGGAATGCAAGAACTTCGTACCGACACCAAACAATCGTGGAGACGCTGATTTGCACTGTGCACTGCAACAACGACAGGGCTCCCCTGGGTTTCAATGCAGTCTTCAAGCCTCTGCCATTTCTGTATGTAGGCTGCAAAAGCACTATGGACGTCTAGAAATAGGCTTCGTTTCAAATGCAGCGAACTCGGTTGCTGGTGCACATGCGTGCGTTGTGCCTCATGCTGCAGCAGGCCCCGGCGCTGCAAAGGATGGACATCATTCATATTCATAGCATCACCATCACCATCACCATCAGTCACACCAGAAATCGACAAGGCGGAAAACAATGCATCCGATTGTGCAGCATTCTCCTGCAAGCCTGTCTGGAGCACAGCCAGCTTCCCTTCCATAGTCGAAACCATCGTCTGCGACTCGGCAATGTGCAATTGCAATTCTTGCTGAGAGCTGGAAAGCCGTTGAAATTCGAATTCCGAATCCCGAACGACACGACGGTATTCCAAGAGTTGAACGCGTGCTCGCTCATGTGCTTCTTCCGTTTGCCGCAACTGCGCTCTGCAAACAATGTGTGCGTCATCCAGGTCGCCGAGCCCAAAGATCTTTTCGACAAACAACACGCGATCCTTGTGACCAGCAGAAGCAAAATAGCTTGACAAAATTTCTTCAGAGACAATCACCGATCGAGAAAAGGTGTCAAAATCGATTCCCAGCAAGTTCAGCGAGATGTCTTCATCCGAGGCTCCAACCGTCCCCTTTGAAAATCTTGAGAGCTCCACATTGTCCTGAAAAACAGTCACCTGATTGACACGAGATGATCTGTTCCTACGTCGCTCAATTTCGAACCCATTTCCGAAAGAAACGCGCACCACGCACGCTGACTCTGCATCACAACTGTCGTTGACAACATCCTTAATCGCCATATCGGATCGCAGAAGCTTGCCAAACAAACACCAAGAGATGGCTTCCATTATCAGAGACTTCCCGGCACCATTCATGCCTGTAACCATCCAAACCGCATCTGAAGATGCTGAGAACTCCAATACATGTTCTCCTTTGCACGACATAAAGTTGGTAATTCCAACTCGTTTTAAATCTGCAACAAAACCTCGTGCATTACTGACATTAGCGCCACCCCCCGAACGACCTTTCCCCTGCTGAGCGTTCGAGAAGAGACGCTCTCCAGCGGCAATACAGCGAGATTGAAAGCTCATCGGGGACGTAGACAGTGCAGAATGCACAAAGTTTTGAACCATGCTCGACAGCCATTCCTCCCGACGAAGCGGAACGGCGGTTCCTGAACTCGTACGATCCCCAACGGAAACGTTGAATTGCTGGCGCGCAGTCATTTTCGACAGCCACATCGGCTGCACTCGACTCGATATTGTTCCAAGATCACGAATAATGTCCTGTATTCGATTACGATCCAGCGACGGTTCTGTAACGACTGCCGTCACGGCTTTTCCTCGGAAATCCGTCCGTGTCAAAAGAGCGTCCATATCCGCTTGCGAACTCACAGAAACGTGGCGAAATACGTCCCATTTTGGATTCAAAATGCGCTGTACGTCATTTCGGACAGGGTCAAACACCAAGACTCCGCGTGGATCACCAGCGTCCCCGAAATGATGTTGCAGCGGAGCGCCCACGTACATTATTTCGGGCCGGACACACTGATGCACATGAAAATGTCCAGAAAACGCCATTTTGAACCCATCAAGATAATGGCCTCTTTGGCTCGCGGGCTTTTCTTGTGACACTTCCGCAGGGCCGGTCTCAAGAGCACGATGGTCCTCCAACAATCGATGTGTGTAGGAAATTTCCGCAGAAGACAGCAACCTGGAGACATCAACACGCCTGCTGATCTTTGCTCCCGGAATTTCAGCATGTGCAAACGCAACTGCCCTCCGCTTTGACTCTGCATCCGGAAAATGAGCATGTACGAACCTTGCCAACGCATCATCCCTGAGCGCATACGGCAACATTGCGCACTGCACGCCATCGATAACCACGATGGATGGCTCTTTGTACAACCTGGTACGCGCGAGATGATTTTGAAACTGCGCAATCGCATCCAACGACGAAATGCTTCCGGAGTCTCGAAGATGCGTGTCGTGGTTTCCAAGAATAACGGAAACCGGAGCCACTCGCGATAGGTCGGCAATCCACTTCATCGCCTCATTCAGTGCTCCAATATGCACAGAATCTCTCGTATTCAACACGTCCCCACAGACAAAAATGTGCGAAACTGTCTGCAAACGAAACGTCTCCACCACCCACTCACCACACTCTGCAACTCGGTCAAGCACGCGCTCGTCAAAATGAATGTCTGACACAAGTCCCCATTTTAGATTGCTATTTGGAGCAGTCGCCGATAACCGACGCAGTGGAGCAAATGTGCCTAACACTCGGCTGTTCATGAAATCATCATCAGTAAGCACTCTACCCAAAAGAAAAAGAAAGAGAAAACAAGGTAAGGGAATTGGGGCCAACAGAAGATCTGTGGGGCCCAATTAAGACAGCGAGCGTTTTCTGTTAAGTCTGTTAATTTGGGTGGACGGACGCACACCGCACGGAATTGGGGGTTCTTGCGTGAGGTCGGGGGGGGAAGAGCTTCGCTACGCTCGCTGAAAAGGAAAAATGCAACGAGCGGAGACACTACTTTAGGATTTTTCTCGTCTGGCCTTGGGAAGTTCAAATTCTATCCAAGGGAACGATCGTAGTCCTCTCCAAACTTGCTTGCACCGGTTTGAATACCTGGTTGATTCCGACACAAGAACGGCGCGTCGCTGGATTCGTAAGCATCCTCATGCGCACCCTCTTTGGATGCTGGCAAAACCGAAATAAAGGTAACACAAGGCCATTTCCATAGCCGCAACATTTGTTCGTCGTGCGCCTACATTGTGCGCTAACCTCGGATGATCATCGCTGATCACCCATAATCAATGTTGCAACCGAACAACATGCATAGCATGATTGGGAAGGGGGCAGGCCACAACACGCCCCTCGGCATGAGAGATGTTCCCAAGATAGATGTAGATGCTCCGCGCTCCGTTCCCAATCTCGATCAATCGGTGAGCCACTTTCTCAGCGTGACACGTTGTTCCTGAGAAGGGTGCATTTTGAGTCTGGCGGCCCTAGCAGCAGGCGCAGTGACACGTGATCTCTTAGGAGGTCTGCGGGACCTAGGAGGCCCTGTATCGAGCGGCGTAGGCGTAGGCGAATGCGTCATCCCAGCGCACTCACGCCCATATTTGAATAAAAGAGTGAAACCAACGAATGATAGAATAGATGGCTACGGATGCTGCCTTAAATAATGTCGAAAATGTGTTACCTAATGAATTCTGGCCGAGCGTGCGTAAGCACGAATTCCCTGTGAAACAAAACGTGCCAGTGTCGGCCAGTATTGACCGTGTCTGTTTATGTATACTTCCGTATGCATGACAATGACGTGTTATTATTCAACGGTTTTGAGGAATTGCCGGAATATCGGAATTGAATCTTACGGAAGCGCCCTTATTGTTGTTATTATTGTTGCTGTTTGTTGGTAGGTTGGTTCTTGGAGAAAAATGTTGTGTGGATATCGGACTCGAGGATTGGGAAGGAAAATATGGCCGATTCTCTCGCGTCGGTTCTCGTCATTTAATGGCGAAGGAAATGCAAACGAAACGACGCATTTTGGCTTCCAGCAAGTTCCCATTACGGAGAAGAAGAAGCGTGTTGGCGAAGTGTTTCATGGAGTTGCAGACCGGTATGATCTGATGAACGATCTGATGAGTGGTGGGATCCACCGGCTGTGGAAAGACCACTTTGTCTCATCCATTCGACCCGCTAAAGGAATGCAAATCTTGGACGTTGCTGGCGGAACTGGTGACATCGCGTTCCGAATGGTGGACCGCATGATCGCTGGCTCTTCATCATCATCAGCTCTTTCCACTTCCTCTTCTCTCCCAGACATTCCAATTCTCGGATGTATTTCCCGCATGTTTTCTCCCCTTCCCGAGCCACCGAGACGGGCGCATTCACAACAGGCCCAAAGGTGGTCTGCGACCGAGCGTCAAGAGTCTCCGTCGGCTTCACGGGTTGTGGTTTCCGACATCAATTCATCAATGCTGGATGTTGGCCGGTCGAGAGCAGAGACGCGTGGATACATTTCAAAGGGACAGCAAAACGGGATTGACATTGATTTCCAAGTCGCCGATGCAGAGTCGCTTCCCTTTGCTGACGAGTCGTTTGATGTGTACACAATTGCCTTTGGTATCCGGAACTGCACAAAACCTGAACAAGTGCTCAAAGAGGCACACCGGGTTTTGAAAAAAGGTGGAAGGTTTGCGTGTTTGGAATTCTCACGGGTAGATACTCCTGGCATCACTCAGTTATACGACTTGTTTTCGTTCCAGGTCATTCCCGCGATTGGACAGGTCGTTGCAAACGACAGAAGCTCGTACCAGTATCTCGTTGAGAGCATCCGACAGTTTCCGCCACAGGAAGAATTTCTCCAAATGATCAGAGATGCAGGCTTCCGAGCTGCTCAATTCGAAAACTTGTCGTTTGGTGTTGCGGCCATCCACTCGGGTGTTAAACTGTAGCCCTGCAGCGAACCTTGCGTGCCTCCTTGTTGTTTCC
The DNA here is from genome assembly GCA_009859145.1 of Andalucia godoyi. Classification (NCBI taxonomy): domain Eukaryota; class Jakobea; order Jakobida; family Andaluciidae; genus Andalucia; species Andalucia godoyi. Next base: position 251,300 of record VRVR01000002.1, read on the forward strand.
CCCTCCCCCATGCTTTGGTGCACCGATTGAAAGCATAAGCGAGGAGGGGAGATAAGACGTGATTTGATTTTTAAAAAATAACTGACAATCCAATGTGCAGGAAATCACGATAGATGTCATTTTTTATGAAAGTAATACGGCGGGGGTGGGAGGGTGGGGAAGAAGAGGGGAAACACAGACAGACAGCAAGCATATAAATGAGCAGAACCATACAAGCATACAAAGCAATCATTCAACCAAAAAAGGAGGGCGAGAAGAAACGCAATACAACGAAAGAGCAGTCAACAGTGGACTTGTTATTATGCGCCAAGCAACATTGAGTTGATTGGGATGTGCACGAGCTTGACTGCGAATCCGATGACCCCCATCAAAAGGAACCCAACACCAGTGGCCATTGCGACCTTTTTGACGTCGGATGCAGACGGCTTTTCACAGCGATGGAAGAATCGCTTTGATTCGTTGAAAAACGTTGATATTTCCTCGATTGCTTGTCCTACGTGGCTCATTTCTAATATTTTTTTCTTCTTCTTCTGGTTGCTGTTGTTGATATCCTTGTGAACTAATAATTATTATGATAATTGAGAATGCTGCTGATGACAGTGGAGTGGAAATGCAAGATAAAGAAAAAGGGAAGTCATCATCACAGCAAAGCTCAATGCGTGTGGCTTCACAAGAAAATCCTTGTCAGACTCTGCAAAAAGTCAGTGCACAAAAGGGATGACACGTGTGTGTGTGTGTGTGTTTGAAAAACAATGGCCACAACCCTTTAGTCGAAAAGCCCTAAAAGGTCTGGGTACTCTATGCTGGACCCGCGTCGAAAGAAACGTTAAAAGAATTTCCTTCTCATTTCGCTTCCAAAACACGTCTGGCTTTCTTGCTTTTCAATTTATGTATGTTTTGTTTTTGTTTTTGTTTTTGTCTTTCTTCTTCTTCTTTCATTTCAGTATCTTCGTTATTTTTTATATATAGAAACGTCATTTATTTGAAATCTCCTGCTTTGCAATCATGTCTGTGGTTGATAGTGCTGCTGCAGCGCCTGTTCTGGCGTTTGCACAGCGTCTGAGTGCAGAGCAGTCTGCAGAAGAAAGCCGAAAGGTGACCGAAGACGCGCTTGCAGAACTTGCAAAAATGCTTCAAGATCCAGCTCTTGCAGCAAAACTGAAGAAAAACAAAAAGAAGAAGGGAGTCTTTAGGCGCATGAAGAGCAAAATCACAAAGATTATGCAAAGACGAAAGGAGAAGAATCGCGAACGGAAGGCCGATCGCATTCGTCAGGAGCTTGCACAGCTTGAGGAAATGCTTCGAACAAAGAAGACCAAGCTTGAATCCATTGCAGAAAAGGAAAACGAAATCTTGAATCCAATTCTAAAGACATCCGAAAAGATGTCCTCGTCTGCACCACCTACTTCTTTCTCTCGTCACAACAACAATTGCGATACTGCGAATTCTACTTCTCACACTCTCTCCAGTTCCAATTCCAATACCACTTCTGATTCTAATTTCAGTTCCAATTCTCTTGCTGAACGCATGGCTGCACCGCCGCCACCGCCACCACCACCACCGATGATTGTTAGTGCCAGTGGATCACTCTCGATGCCGCCACCGCCGCCACCACCGCCAGGTCCTGCTCCGGGACCAGCGCAATCTGTTCCGCTGGTGCTTCCTGCATTCCCGCGAACGCCGATGAAGACTGCGGTTCCTGATTTTCGATCTCCAGCAACACCTGCGGACATTGCGATGCTGATTCGACAGGCTGGGGGAATGGGTTCGTTGCGAAAGACGAATGTTCCACGGTCGCCTGGTGGAACCCCGTTGCGGGCCTCCAAAAGAACGAGATTCGACGATGAACAGGACCAGTTTGCACAGGCTCTCAAGCAGAAGTTTGCATTGTTGACGAAACTGATTCAGGAAGATGACTCCGATGAGGATGAGGATCTGGACTTGAAGACCAGCTCGACAAATGACAGTTCGTCAAAGGACGGCAGGGAAGACGAGAACGTTGATGAAGATGACGATGATGACGACGAGGATGATGACGATGACGACGAGGATGAAGATGAAGATGACGAGATGGAGAAGAATGACAGTGAAAATGGGGAGGTTGAGCAGCCTCCAGCAAAGGTTGCTCGGATTGCAGGACCAGCAATGCAGTAGCCGTGTTGCAATCGACGCGTCGTGTGTGTTTGTTTTTATTTTAAATTAATGTTTTTTCTTCCATAAAAGTCAAGACCAGATAGATGATGTCAGTGTGCACCAAGGAAGATGCAGAGAAACCGCCGTCATATGGACAACAGAGAACGCAGAATCCAAGAGCGCCCCACAGAGGCCTGTTAAAAAGAAAATCAAAAACGTTGGTCTTCATTGGTTTTCTGCCTAACCATGAGAAAAGGAAACCGTTCACGCGCACAACAGCGAGATCAGTTCAATGAACGTCAGGGATGGGAAAAGAGACCTGCTGTTTCTTCACAAACCCAGCAGGTAAAAGGGTAGAGGCACCGGTACATGGACATTATACAGGACTACTATTCAACAGCTGAAGCATCGTCAACAACCGTGAGCACATCGTTGCCAATTTGCCCTCCATCGTCGGTGACTGGGTGTTCGGATGATTCGAGAATCGACGGGAAGAAAACGCGAGTCGTCGACTCAACGGGGGTTCGACAGAATGGACACGTCTCGATTTCCGGTCCTTGATCCTTGTACTGCAGTTCGCACCATCGACAAAAACATGCATGCCCGCACGGTAGAAACACGAGTTCCACAGGCCTCTCAAAGCACGCAACACACTTGACGTCGGAGCGGGCGGTGGCACTCTCCACAAGTTCGTGGTCATGGCCCGCGTGTTCTATACGATGGTGAAGCACGCTATCGGACTCATCATGAAGTGTGCTGCTGCTGTTTCTACTTGCAGCACCTCCGAGGATCCGACGTCTGGCGAGCCAGATGCGCATGGAGCGTTTTCTTTCTTCCCACCAAAATCGGAACGTCGCAGAATGACGAATACGGCGAATCGACCACGATGTAGCCTTGAATGCAATGTATAGAATGACAACTCCGAGTATTGAATACTGCAATCGCCTGTGGACGAAGCCAGAAACTGCAGAAACTCGATTTTCGGGCCTTAGCACGATAAACGGAGACGAGCTGTTGGCAACAGACGGGTTCATAAACTCGTAGATTCTAGCCGCCTCCACAGGTGACATTCTCATCAGATCTGCAGCTTCCGCTGCTGTCATGGATGCCAAGATAGGGCGAAACATTCCGTACATGCACAGAACGTCTCCCTCGCGAAGCACCGAAACCGTCTTCTGCAACCCCACTGTCCAATCCTGAGCAAGAAACGAGTGCGGAACCGTAGCAGTCAGCGGCTCAAACGACGAAGCAGCTGTTCCCACGGCCTGAAACAAGTCCCATGTTGGCTCAAATCGAACTCCATACACCTGCTCTCTGCCTACTCCGTTCATGAATGGGTGATCTCTCACACTGCCACTATTGCTCATGATCTGGACAAACGGATTCTTGAAAAGTAAACTCGGTTCAAAAGAGATTTTTTCGCTTACAATTCTCGACGAGGACGAATCTGCAAACGTCTTGGCTCCCATCAGTCCCAGAAGACCTCTCCGAGGAACATGCCTCCGAAACACCTCTTCAAAAACAGTTGCTTCTGCGCACACTTCTCCAGGATTCTTCCCGCAAGAAACGCGTGCCATAACCGATCCAATGCGAAGGCTATTAATTTCTGACGAGTCTCTGGACTTTGGCTCGTTCCAAAAGTCTTGATACGACCACGTGTGCTGGAGGAACACATTTCGAACCGGCTGTGAATCAACGAGGTTCTGTTGCGTACTGAGCATCTTCTGCTCTTTGTGAATCCATTTCAGCGAATAATACGCTGCAATCGGAGCGCACACTAGCCCGAACGTAGCCGTAACCAATTCCATTATCCCCTCTCCTAAATATATATGTCATAATATATTTTTTTATTTTCAAAAAAATAATAAATAAAAATGGTTTAAACGCGAATGTCGAGACTCACTTCAGCTTGACTTGAGTGCCATGCGTCCAAAAACGGAAATTGGAAGCCGTTGAAGCACCTGGAAGAACGATGTTGTTAGGGCACACCCATTTAAATCAATGCAGGGATTCCAGGAACGAGAGGCGTGAAATGCCTGGCAGAACCAGACATTTTCAATCTTCATGAGTGCCCTACGCGAGACTCCAGCTCGCTAGCACTAGGAATACTGCGTGGATTCCGACACAAGAACCGCGGTCGGCTGAGCCAGCACTGACGAATGTTCATCGCGGCGTTGGCATCGCGGCCCACGCACCGGCGGTCAGATGGGCAGTTCACTGTGGCGCAGTGTCTCAACCCCTGGTGGTTCGTGAAATGACTCCAAAGGGCATTGACATGCGCCCTGTAGAAGTGAAGATGCGGAAACCAGTCGGCCTCTTGATTGGTCCGCGGCAGCGCCGACAACTCATCCAGAATCTCGCAAACACGACCGCTGCGTTGCCCCATCCACCTGCGCTCCGCATTTGCACCGGTGGCATGATACCACTGGTTGCGCATCTCGCTGCGCACGGCAGTCCCGTCGAACGCGGTCAAGATGTTTGCGCGCCCTGGGTCGATCCCGACAAGCGTCATGCCCGCCGGCACCTGACGCGGCTGCTGCTGCTGATCGTCGCGCCCCGCTGCCGCGCGCCTTCTCCTGGGGTGGGGCTCTCTGGGGACCATCTCGTCGTCAGCCGCACGCGGTCTGCACATGGTCTCGTACTCGGGGCCGAAGGACACCAACACGCCGTCCGTCTTGGCCGTCTGCGGGAATGGATGCGAAGACATGGCGACGCAGCTTCGCCTCAAGACCGAACTTGAAGCCGTTCGCCATGTTGGTTTGGCACTCTCTCGCGAGATGCCGCAACGCGTGGCAGTACTCCCCTCTGTACCCGACTCCCTGCAGCCGCGGATGGTCGTCCCAATGCTCCTCCGCAAAGGCGGTGAGTGCA